>JAJOOR010017771.1:0-15685 GCA_036250505.1 Solanum acaule
TACATGTAATCCTCTAATTTGAACTTTAAACTTTCATACACTTTTGAGAACAAAAAAATGACCAATAATGCCTTTTCTGGTAAAATGAATAAATGACATACAAAACAACCATTTGATAAATTAATAATAACTATCAACAGTTCTATCTCATTATTTGAATTTTAACTTTTTGATACATTAGTCGTAATAAATAAACAAATATATCAAAAATTAGGGTTTTGTGTAACAAATGAAGAATTTAATCAATGTACATAATAATTTTTAATTAACAATAATGTATCTACTATTACACAAAACTCATAACATGTTAATACAGAAAATTACAAAAAAAAAAAAGAAAAAAAAATTAAAATGCATACCGTTGGTAGTGCAGATCTGGATGTGGCAGGGGCGACCTTTCTACCCCTTTTCTTGGGCGTTTTTGCATGTGCCTCCTTTTTAGTTTTTGACTATTTGGGTAATCCCCAAACTAAAAGACGGATGTTCCATGAATTATTAGAAAATGAAAAAAAAAATGAAAAAAAAAGAAGTTGAAGATGAAGAGACTACCTATTTCAAATTCTGAAATTGGTTGAATGGAGTGCGAAATAGTTTGAAATTCAAACTTGGAATATGAATCTGTTGAGAAGATGGAGGAGAATTTTTTGGAAGGGAAGTGTTCGTGAACAGTAAAGTGGGAGAAATTAGAGGAGAGTAAATTTAGGGGTGGTAACTAATGGTTTGGAATTTTTAATAATAATGTATCTACTATAATTTAGTTTTTGGGAAAATAGGGATATTTGAAATTTTTTTAAATAGTAGGGAGTTATTGTGAATACATTAATTAAGGTTGTGTATTCTAGTTATTTTTCCATAATTAAAACAACAATCCATAATTAAACAAATGGGCTTTAGCCCATGTTGATGGGCCGGGCCATCTTTGTATATTGGGCCCACAGATCAAGTTCTAATTGTTCCAAGTAATCAAGTCATTAGTTTGAGTTTTATTGGGCCTTAATATTTTGCCAAGCTTCCTAAGGCATTTCCAACCCAAACACCAAATTTTACATTAAATTTGGTGTCAACACTATTTTTTGTGTAATCAACTTCAATTCACTGCACCAAATTTTACATCAAAAAAGAATATTTCTCTCTCTCTTCATTATTATATTATTATTTCTTATTTCATTTATATTTTCTTATTTCATAAAACAAATTCTTTCTAAAACATTCACCATATATAATTCATATTATTTCCTTTTATAATAGTTTAATATAAAATTATTTTGTACCATAATATTTAAATAATATAAATTGCTAGCAAATATTATACATTATACATAATAATGGATAATACAAATAAAAGTGAAATCATTAATGAAATACAATAAAATAAACATTACATAATTGAAAAAAATTATTTTAAATTTTACATAAATATTCAACTTTCAAGATCACTACGGTGCTTCCATAAATGCTCTATTAATGCATTACGTAGTTCAAAATGAGCAATGTTTGCATTTTTAATTTTTGTGAAGGTTAATTGTAGTTATATCCAATTATAATTTATAGTAGAATTAACATAAATTTAATTTTAAAAAAAAGTCATATATAGAAAAATTAATTTATAAAAAAACTAAATTTTATATCTAAAATTAATATTATAAAAATATTAAATTTAAAATAATTAAATATACAAGAGATTTAATTAAAACATACAATTTATATAATGTTTAATTAAAAGTTTGTATAATGAAATAATATTAAAATATTCAAAAAGTGAATTGGTGTGATATCCACACACCAAATTTGGTGTAACACTATTCACACACCAAATTTGGTGTAAAGATTGGGTGTGGATTGGAGCCCAAAACACCAAATTTAGGATTTGGTGTAAAATTTGGTGTTGGGTTGGAGATGGTCTAAGGGATAAAATTCACAAATAGTCATTTTCAGTTATATTTGAATAGAGGGTCTATCGAAAATCGTTTCTCTATACAAAGTTAAGGATAACGTCTACGTATATTCCACCCTTCCCAGATTCTATTATGGAACTATGTTGGGTATGTTATTGTAGTCATTCTTCAACTACTATAATCCAAAACAGTTAATATTATGAGTTTTGAGTTTTACAAGTGAAACTCCAAGATGATGACCAACCGTTTCACGACATAACAAGAAGCTTACTTGTACTTGGAAGAAGTTGCGCATGACCATCGTATGTAAAAATAAATAAATTATATTTACTAATTATTGATAATTATTTCAAAATTTTACTTTTAATTATCTTTAATAGTGTCAATGTGTGTACAAAATAAATTTTATATATAGTAATAACTAAGCAACAATAGGAAAATCAACCCAAAGAGACTAATGTAGGGTCACTTATTTCCTAATCCATCAAATAACCACTTTGATTAAGTCAATTAATTAGCTAGTTTGATGGAAAATTAAAGTATTTGACTTATTATTGCATCAAGTCAATTAATGTAGAAACAAGGTGACCATTATATGTCATAAACTCTATTTTACTAAAATTGACTATAGAAAATTGTTTTTTTGTTCTCTTTGTTTGAAATCCTCACAATATGGAAATATCTTTGGAAAATCTATGACAGGTGTACTAATTGAGAAAGTATTTAGTTTTTGGCTAATTAGTTCTAAACCTAATTGGATTAGGTTGAAATTTTAGCGGAGATAAAAAAATATTCGGTTATCATTTTTCATTTGTCTTTGTAACGAATTTAGGATATGAAATTTATCAGTTTTGCATTCAAATTTAGCTATTTCTTTTGAGTTACATGATCCTAAATTAATAATTTGTCATATTAAGTGAACTGTTTGAGACAAATATAAGATTTCAATCAAAGCTATTATTGGGATTTGTCATATCCACCATACCTCATACTACTCTAATTAAAGTTTGAGTTAGAATTTCCAGTTTATGAATTTTGAACCATAAATTTTTTGCTTAATTGATTCTGAATAAATTATTTATACATACTAAACAATTTTGTATAATATAAAAAATAGTTATACTTGTCAAGATTGCCGCCCTGTACATCAAAGAGTAGTTGTTTTAATGTAGGGACAATTATAATTAATTAATTAATTAATAAAATCAACACCTCTGCATGTATATGCACATGGGAAATTAAAGCAAGGAGTGACTTTAGGTATTAATTTTCTTAGTTTATTAATTCACATCAAATATTAGATTAAGTTACTTTTATGTGCTTTAGTATATTTTATTTGGTTAGGTAGTGATCATATTTTTCAGAAACTTTTGAAAATATAAGCACTTAAGACAAAAGAGTTTGTTAAATGGCAAGTGAAATTGCATTAAAATGAGGTTAATATAATCTCACTTTGACGGGCAAATAAGAGATGAATTATTTTATCGAAAAATTATATTATATATAAGGCAGAAAGGAATTCAGTTACCTCATTGTTAAAAATCTCACTTTTGTCACTGTTTGGACTTTTCTGGACGAAAAAGTAATTTTTTTATTGTATGTTCAATATTTATATTGAAATCTCGATTAGTCTGAATTTACATGATATAAAAAGAAGCATTAATGTCGGAAAAAGTTAATGAAGTTAGATTAAAAACCTAAGTTTGAAATTTATTTTGACAATGTCTTACTTCTCTCCATGCATTTATGAACACGTAGTGTTTTAATTTATATTTATTTGATGAAATTAAATTGGAGTTAGTGAATTAACGAAAAATGACTAATTTTTTTTTTGTTGAATGAGCAAAATGAAAATGACTTGTTAAGGTTGATTAGTGTTTTTCTTTTAATTATCATTCATTGCTAGAAAATTAAATTCTTTTACCAACTTTTTGAATTTTGAGACTAAAGAAAGTCCAACTTAAAAGTAGACAGAAAGAGACAATTAATATACTAATTAAAGAAATATTCATTTAATCTTAGTAATAAAGAATGTAATAATTCATAGAAGAGGAATCAAAAGAGCGAGTATTCACATTTTATATTTGTACTAAAATTTGTCATCACACATTTAAAAAAAAATATTGAAAACACCCCTAAATTCGGCATAAATTATTAGTTTCATTGTCGAACTAATGACAACTTTAAATCATTACTTTGCTTGAGTAACTGAACTAAAATACACTCTCGATCTTGCAAAATGGAATACACCCCTAAATTCTCGTCAAGTTTAGGAGTATTTTCAACACATTTCTCAGCTTTTTATTAAGAGTCTCATGCTCTTACAAGAGTTTCAGACCCTTGCTATATTATGTGACATATCATGGGTGTATCTAAGTTTAGTTAGTCACATAAAGTGATATTTTTAAGTTAGTCAATAATTTGAGGATGAAACTAATAATTTGCGTTTACAAAAACAAAAGAAAAAGAAGAAAAAAACTCAGCACCACATAATGCTTATATTATTTAATTTATGAAAGGGAACAAAAACTTACTTTTTTTATTAGTAAGAAAGTACTAGTCCTTTTCCTCTAGGTCAATTTTTAAAATAAATTAATGGTCCCAAAAAATAGCCAAGTATATCAATTATAATTTGTGACAATAGTGACCAAATAGAGTCATGGAAATTAAAGAAGGGGACAATGAAATCACAAAGAAAGGAACTTCATAATCCTAAATAAAAATATCATAATAATAAAGTGCTAAATTTTATAAGAAAAAAATAAAATATTTTCTTAGAAAAAAAGGTGCACTTCTTGTGCTTATTGTATGGTCTGTACCAGCATTTGGTCAACTACTTAGTAGATATTGAGTCTTCAATCAAGTGGAAATAGGTTAGATATATAATTAATCTTCTTTGATTCAAACAAGCTTTGAGTAAATTGAATTACTTGTTTATGAATTTAACTTAATTTGACTCTCAAGTTTGACCCGACCAACTCATTTGCCCCTTCTATCTATAAAATAATATATAGTTCAAGTGTCTCAAACGCTGAAATTGAGTCTCGATATTGCTCATACAATATCTTGTGTTTGTAGTGGTCTTAGTTACCCTCATTCTCCCAAAGCAAATAGGAAAAGGAAGCCATTTATTAAGAGAATGAAAGAAACAAAAAAAATGAATGAAGAAAATTGAATTGAAGTATAGATATCATGGCATCAACAAGAATGCCACTAATTAAGAACACATAATATTATTAGATACGAAGACATCTTTGCTAGGAAATACTTCATTTTTAGTCTGAAACTTTTTTTTTTTTTTTTGAATTTAGTCGATCCCCAATGAAAATATTGGATGGAAAACCAAAAAACTATACAAAAATAAAAATAAGAACATACTCAATGTGGTTCCATAAATAGAATCGTCTGAGAAAGATTATATTGTGTACGAAGATAATATCTCTATCTTAGAAGGTGAGCTGACTATTTCTGATAGTCCCTCGATTTAAAAAAAAAAAAGAAGACATAACATATAGTAATAAAAAATTCATTAAATATTTTTATATATATATATAGACTAGCTGCTTAAATCAGGGATAGAGACTTCTATTCATATTGAGCATTGTGCCAAAAAATACATGCACGAACATTTTCTTGTCAAAAAGATTCATAATATATTAATTTGTTTCCTCCATTATAAAATAGACAAACAAAAAGTCAATTGATTGATTTTTCTATATTTAAATCTTAGGGACTAAAAGCTAGTTGTGCATATGGATCTTCAATTTTAACAGAAATTTTGTATATATATATAAAGAAATAGAAACAAACAAAATGGAAAGGACAAAAACAAAGTTCAAAATGTTCACAGAAATCCCTCCATGTGTTGTGTGTTTGTCATCTTCATGATCGATTAGTGGATCAAGAATTTCTCTTTTCTCTTATAATTATAAATTATATAATAGGGAGTTTTGAGGCTAAAGCAGGCACGTTTCCGTTGACATACCTGCTTGAGCAAAAGTATTTTCAGATTTAAAAAAAAAAATGTTTTTTGATTTTTTAATTTAATTAGTACACAAATATTTTGTGTGTTTGTCATCTTCATGATCAATTAGTGGATCAAGAATTTCTCTCTTCTCTTATAATTATATAATAGAGAGTTTTGAAGCTAAAGCAGACACGTCTCCATTGATATGCCTGCTTTAGCAAGGGTATTTTTAGAATTTTTTAAAAAAGAATGTTTTTTTTGTTTTTTAAATTTAATTAGTATACAATTTTTTTTTTGAAATTATGTGATCCATTTTAGATATGATCTTTAGTTTTAAATTCATATTCTTCAGTTATAGCTTTGTTAATTTGAATGTCAATAATATTTATGTATGTTTTGTAACTACTTTGAGTAAAAATCAACGATCAGCGATGAAAAATACTTTACTTATAGACATCTTAATAGACCTCTTCAAATTAGATTTACGCAAAAAAAAAGAAGATGAATTACCACCACAGTACCACATAAATATAGTATAATTTATTTTAGAGTAAAATTTAAAATCGTTTAGTCAATGTCGCTTTTATCAATATTAATAATATTTATCAAGTTTTTTTTTACACTTAATGAAATGATTTAATATTAAAATTAATACCACTTAAAAATAAATTTATGAATAAATATTGAGCCCGTACACCATCCTAGTAAGATTAGAAAATCTAAAATCTGAGTACCATATATATAATGATATATAAAAAAATATTTTTTATAATGTTTTGGGGTTGATTCAAAACGTTCTTTTAAGTAAAGAAAATAACGGATAGTATTTAAAGTGTGAAACTTGTGAAAAAAAATATGCATATATATAATTTAGATAGATAAAGAAAATAATGAATAGTGGCGAAATATATCTATACCAATAGTGAGCTCTCCTAAATTTTCTTTTATCTTCTTATTTCATTTCAATTCATTTAGAGAGAAGTATATATTGAAAATATTTTTAAACTTTGTGCAAATTTTTAGTTTCATTCTGAACTAGTGACAAATGATAGCCTTAAAATTATCTTTTAGTTGACTAACTGAACTTAAATATGCCCCCGATCTTGCAATATGAGTGAAATAATACACCTCTAAATTCTCGCCGAGTTTAAGGGTGTTTTCAACACTTTTTTCGATCGTTTAGTAAGCCCATGTTACTACAAGAGTTTGATCCACTTGCTATGTCATATTGCAAATTCGGTGTGTTTTAAAATTTAATTAGTCAAATAAGAATATTTTAATATTGTCAATAATTCAGGGGAAAAACTAATAATTTGAATCAAAGTTGAAAAATATTTGATGAACATGCATGTAATGTGACATTCTTCTTTCATTATAATTCACCTCTTTAAAGCCTTCTTATATGTATTTATTTTCAAATAGATAAGGTGGATTCATGAATGATCACTATTTGCTTTGATTATCGTATTATATGTTATTGGCTTGTTGCTATATTTTTTTTGTCTCCATAAATTTGTATATGATTTTTTTTATTACTATATTTTCTAGCTTTTCATACTAATTTTATTGTGTTTTACTTGAGTCGAGGGTTCATTTGACATAGTATTTATATCTGCATAAAATAGCTAGGATTATAAATAACATATACACACCATTTTTATACCTCACTTGTGAGATTACAATAGATTCGTTGTTGTTGATTGAGTTATCACTATTAAATAAATTAAGGTCCACCAAAATTAATTTCAAGATATATATTGTACTTTTGTAGAAAATTAATTAGATTGAATTGAAGCTAGCTGTAAACTATAATAAATTTTGATAGAGCCACTAGGACCATAGTTAGGGTTCATCACATGCCACAATTATAGCAAACATTCAATAACACCTTATTTCAAGCTACCCCACCCCCACCCCCAACGGACGTTTGATAAAAAAATCTATTAAAATTTAGCTCGGTCGTAGTATTTTCGATGAATTTATAACAAATTTTGATTGAAATTCTATTGAAACTTAACTCGATCATACTATTTTTGATGAACTTATTACAAATTTGTGACCGACTCCATTCAAAATGTTAGAAATTCTCATTTTTTAATAATCTTAAAGTTTATGTCAAATTAATTTGTATGAGTCTTTAAAATACACATTTATCATTTTAATCATGATCAAGTAAATTATATATTTTAGTTTCAATTTTTAGTACTTACTAAGGTCAAATTATTTAATTTAATGTAAGCATGGAGTACGAGTGAGAATTTACTCTATTTATTGGTATGTTTGATCATTGATTCATTGCAAACATTAATTCGACTAGTAAAAGTACTGCAGAAAAATGTTGGTAACAATAAATATAAAACTAAATATTTAAGGTAAAAATATGAATAATGATGTACCGTCGTTACAAGTATTTTTTTTCCCACTTTTCATCTAGTGATCAGTACTTCTTTGAAGTCTGACTAATTTAGATTCATGTTGAAAAGTTTTATTTCAGGGGTAATACATTCCCTATCAAAAATAACTTCATACCTTGAGCTTGAACTTGAGACTTCTTATTATAAATGAAAAAAATACTTACGACTCCACCACCACCTTTGATCGTATAAGGTGCTTCTTGTGGCTCTAGGAGATTCCCATACCGGTAAAATACGGTAGAGATATTGAATATATATGAAAATAAGCTTTAAGTTTAGTGACATTTTTAAAATCGTATGAGTTTAGATTCAATGCAAATGATATTAGTATATTATATTGTTACAAATGATATCAGAGCCACATTACTAAATAGGCTAGAACCGCTCAAATAATAATACTCCACTCATAATCTGAGTTGTTATTTTTATTATTTGATTGAACATCAAATTTTAAAAATAATAATAAGCATTTTAAACTTATAAACTAAATATGCATAAGCTACTAACATATTTTATGTTTCTTTTTGTCATATGATGGATGACCAAATATGAAACTATAGATTAAATAATTTCTCAATATAACAGTGTCACAATATTTTCGACGCACCAAAAGGGAAAGCGTGTGAAATTAATTGAGAATTCTTCAAGCATAAATTTATATGAAAATAGGATTAATTAATTATAACTATATATTTTTGGGATAACCAGCTAACATTACTTTAAATATAAAGTTTCTTTTGTCACAAAAACAATAAATGCTCATTAATTAACATAATAATAGCCTTTACATTTTAGAGTAAAGTTGGTCTAATCTTGGATTAGGTGCAAAATTTGGATAATCAAAATCGAGGGCTACGAAAATTGAGGTTACACACAAAAAGCAAGAAATTAATTGAGTTAGAATTTGTTCCATATCCTTCTTCAGAGTCAATTTGATTAATTTTTTTAAAATCAAATTAGGTTAAATTAATTTAATATTTTAAAATTAATATTCAAAAATCATATGAAAAGTATTATACTGTACTTCCATATCAATATGATAAAAAAATATATTAAAACGTCGATCAAAGTTCATGTAGTCGTTTGTCTTATGAAAAGTGAAATATGACAAAAAAATAAACTGATTTTCCACCTGGTGTTCGATATCCACATTGAAGCTAGACTTAATTTTGCTTCATGCATTGCAAAATTCATTTTTGGGAACGATGCTTTCGACATATTTTTTTTTTATTCCCAAAGGCTCAAACCTAATACTTCTAATGAAGGGTACTAGAGGGGTCTCAATTATACATTCACATTCTATGTTGGCCAATTAACATAACAATTTTTTTTGGGACGAAGGGAGTAACATTTTGGTATTTGAGTTATATATAGATTTTGATTACAATTTTTTTGATATATAAATAAACATATTTAACCTTTAGTTACTTAAAATATATACTTACTTTGAATTCTTTCGCTCGTAAATAATCACAATTCATATCCCAAATTAAATATGTTAGAGTACTATATATTACACGACCAAAAACGCTATTATCCCTTTGACATTGTCAAAAAAATGTCTTTTCGATTAGTTAAATAATCAATACTATGTCTTTTTCAAGATCATTGAATTCCAAAAAGAAATAATTAACAAAAAAAATAAATTATCAATCTCAATGTCATTGTTTTAAAATATTTTCTACCTTGAGCAAACTCATCCTTATTTTTTGCTGTCTTTTTTGACTTTAAAATTGGTCATTCTCATGAATGTTTTAACTATATTATTTATAGTATTTTTTTACAAAAAAGTTTTTGGCAACTTCTTGCTGCCATCATCAATTTTTTATGTACTTTATGTGATATCATTTTTCCTATAAAACAATGTGCATTACGTACTACGTTGTACTATAGTTAATAGAGTATGTAATAATGTGTTTAGTATAAAGCTACTATTTTCTATCATATATAATTTAGTGTCGAAATTAGAAATTTAGCGAAAAATATACAAAATTAAATAGTAAATACACATGATATAATAGCTAATATTTAATTTCCGTACATCACATATTTTTTCAACGAAAAATGTGTATTGGATCACTTTTCGCCTAAGATTACTCTGCTCATGTATATATTATCTGTCTTTTAAGTTTGTTGCATGTTATTTTTTTTAAAAAAATTTAATAACCTTAATGTGCAACAGTGCAAGAGTTTTTGTTTGAGTCGTGAACTTGTTAATTCATAATGAATATTCCTCATAATATAAGTATCATTGGATATGTGTCAACCTTGACACTTCCCATATTCCATTAAGACTCGAGTAAATTCGAATTGACGTACGTATTGCATGACCTATTTCTGGACACAATATTGTTAACATAATTTTTTTAAATTTGAGATCTCTAATTAAAGGTGAAGAGATTCTTTCGAATAAATTTAGTTTTATGAATACAATAGTACTTACTATATAGATTAGTGATGCAAGCAATAATTGCACCAATTATAAGTTGATTTTTTATCATTAAAAATTTGATAAGCACTAACAATACTATAAATTAGGGAACATAGAAGCAGAAGATCCGTGTTATATGTAAGCTAATTAATTTAATTCCATAGCTAACTGCACTTCAAACGGCACAAAAAGTTCAGAAAAAAAGTTTTTGTGAATATATATGTAAGCTAATATATATATATATATATTATTGTTGTTCTAATAAAAAGTCATGAACAAAGGTGAAAATGGAGACACATTAGTCTAAACTGTTGTTTTAATATATAAACAAAAATATAATACTTTTTGAGATTATTAGTTAGTACTCCCTCCGTCCCTATTTAGTTGTCCACTTTAGAAATGACACACAAATTAATGCAACAATGATTAGCATAGTAAAGTTACAATTTTACCCTTATAGTACAATTTACAATTTCAAAATAAATTAACTCAAGATAACTAATCAATGTTGAGAAGTTCATAGGTTTATTTACTTTATTTATGACAACTTTATTTAAATAACTTCTTTCAATTTCTTACCCTAAAAAATAAAACAAGAAAAAATACTTATAAAATAAAGGGTTTCCAAAGGGTTAATACCTTTTTGGTGCCTTGGTTATATGTAAATTTTAATATTAGTCCCTGTAATATCAAATTAAATACTGATTATATTTAGTTAGTATTTAATCATGGATTTTAGGATTATATTTTATTTTATTTTTAAATATTTATTTGATCATGAAATTAAAAAGATTTTGAAAATCTGATCTTATATTTTTAAAAACTTGGCTCCAACCCATTTTTGAATTTTCGGATATCTAATTAAATACATTTAATTAATATTTGACCATAGATTTTAGGATTATATTTTGGAATTTTATTTTTAAATATTTGTTTGACCATGAAATTGATCAAATTTTGAAAATCTGTTTTTTAAATACTTTTAAAAACTTGGCTCCAACCCGTTTTTGAATTTTTGGATAGCTAATTAAATACATTTAATTAGTAGTTGACCAAAGATTTTAAGATTAGATTTTGAAAATTTATTTTTAAATATTGTGTGACCATGAAATTGGTCATATTTTAAGAATCTGATATTCAAATATTTTTAAAAACTTGGCTCCAACCCATTTTTGAATTTTTGGATATCTAATTAAATACATTTAATTAGTAGTTGACCATATATTTTAAGATTAGATTTTTAAAATTTATTTTTAAATATTTGTGTGACCATGAAATTGGTCATATTTTAAGAATTTGATCTTCAAATATTTTAAAAAACTTGGCTCCAACCCATTTTTGAATTTTTGGTACTGTTATTCATAAAATTTTATTTTTTTTTCAAATAAAATACATGTCCAAATACAATTTTATAAATTCAAAATTTCAAATTTCAACTTTAAAATCTATAACTATATTTGAGGAGCATCTTGCCAAAAATAAAAGAGTTACGACATTTGAAAATTCCGAAACAAAGTTCATTTTCATCCTCTAAACTTTCTATCGTTAGCATGACAAATATTGAATAAAAAGACAATGTAAGAGTATTCATATGAGGAAAGCATAAATAAAGACGTCACACAGTTTTATTTTTTAAAATAATATCTTAAAGTAATATAATATATTTTCTACATAAAGCCGATTAATAACACATATTTTAATTGATAAAACTTTAATTATTTTAAGTTATAAATTATAAAGATCAAAATCATAATACACTAATAATCGAGAAATCAAAAATATATTTTTCTAAAATAATTTATTTTACTTTTTTCTTTTATAAAAAAAATCGTAGTTCCACATGGGAACAAGATTGTTTGACTATCTGATTTTGTTTTCTTTGCTTTTTTGTTGTCTTTACTCCCAAAGTGACTTTGATGGAATCAAAAATAGAAGTAGAATAGAAGCTCTGAAAACAGAATGTAAGCAAAAGTGGTAAAAAGTTAGTGAGACAAAATCATGAAAAAATAAAACAATATAACACCATTCAATATCTTTTTATTGTTATTTACTTTGTAATATTCGATATTTATTAAGGATTTTGACTAATTTTAATTCATATTAAATGGTATTCTACTTTAAAAATAAAGCATTTTTTATTATGCGATTGAATAGCACTAAATAGTGATCTAGACCAAATTAAATTCAAGAAACAAAGTGGGAAAAAGGACCATTTGGATTCACAATGAAAATTTGATTAATATTTTAAATTGAAATATTAATTTTGACTACAAGAGTTAATTTGATTAATTTTGGAATTTAATTTATTTAGATTAATTTAATATTTTAAATTGAAATTCAAATGTTTGAAAATTATAAGAAAATTATTATAAGTTGCAATCTTTCTCATGTTAATCTGATGTAAAAACATATACTCCCTCCATTTCATATTAATTGAATTGTTGAGGTGTTTCACATCTTTTAAGAAAAGAAGATTAAGACTAAATTGGACATAACTTTTCATTTTTACCCTTATTAATTATTGTGAAATTTATGATTAAAATTAATTAATAACTAATTCCAATACTAACTAATGAAGGGTAAAATTGGAAGAACATTCTAAAAATAGTCTTGAAAATTGAACAATTAAGTTAATTTGAAAAATGAAAAATGTTTCAAAAATTTAATTAATTTGATATGAAGGGGGTACTATCAATCAAAGTTTATAAAATGACAAATAAAAGTGAACACGAAAAAGTATGGAAACAATTTCCTTTATTTATTTCTTAATTATTGCTAATTGTGAGACTTAAATGTACATTGGTTTTGCTGCTATTGTTTACTCCAAAGTCAACCAAAAGAAGCCTTGCATTTGGTGAAAGATCATAAAGAAATCACCTGCCCCTAATCTCCTTTTATTTTTTATTTTTTTCAAAATTTTTATTTTAAAATATTTTATCAATCTCATGAATCATGAAAGAGAAATGGTTGTCATTTACTCATAAAATAAAAATAAAATAAAATCTTACAGATCAAAGCTTAGATCATCAACAATAATGTTTCTGATAAAAGAATTTAATTCCTTAAACAATTTTTAATTATTTTCTTTCAACAATTATCAAAAACACATATGAAAGTATCACGTTTTTGTGAGTTTTCTATCTAATAGGATAAAAAAAGGAATAACTAATAGTTGAGATATGTTTCGATAAATAATTGATGATAATATAAGTAAAAAAAGTGAACATATACATATATTATAAAAATGTGCTTTTTAATTTTATTTTATTTTTAATAAAATAATAAATCCCTTTGTATGCATATCATTTACTCTTCTCAACTGGCACTTCCCAAATTTTCCTTTTGGTAAATTTGACCTTGCAGGTTCCTTTTTCTAGTAAATTTCATTAAATTTCATTTATTACAAATCCCATTTGCTTAAATCTCTTTCTCTCCAACAATTCTTTCACATTTTCTTCACTAAAAACCTCTCAAAGACTCAACCTTTTTCACTCTGTCTTGTCAAAAAAATTGAATCTTGGTGAGTTTTTCTTGTTGTTTTCTTGAAAACATGAATTGGGTTGTTGTTGAAATTCATGAAAGTTGTAAACTTTTACATGAAAAACACTTGAAAGACTGAATCTTTTGTTCATTTTCTGTTGTCACAAATCAAAAAGTTTGAATCTTTCTGAGTTAAAATTCATGAAAGTTTTGTTCTTTCACATTTCATCAATCTTTGGAGTCTGTTTCCATTGATGTTCTTTATTTCCTACTGTCATAAAGTCAAAAAAAATTGAATCTTGGTGAGTTTTTCTTGTAGTTTTCTTGAAGATATCAAATGGGGTCTTGTTAGAATTCATCAAAACCTCATAAAGATTGAAACTTTTGTTCATCCAAAGAATTTTTTTTTTAATCTTGGTGAGTTTGTCTTGAAAACATGAATCAGCAATTATCCCTCCTTCAACCACCTCCACCCCCATTTTCTACTCATGATTCTAGTGGTGGTGGTGGTCTTTTCAATTTGAATAACAAGGTTAGTCCAAGTATACTTCTAGTAATCATTATTCTTGCTATTATCTTTTTTATATCTGGTTTGCTTCACTTAGCTGTTAGATGTCTATTAAGGCCATCAAATAGAGATCCAGATGATTTAGATAATGTGACAGCCTTACAAGGTCAATTGCAACAGCTTTTTAACCTTCATGATGCTGGTGTGGATCAATCTTTCATTGACACACTTCCTGTCTTTAATTACAAGTCCATTATTGGTGTCAAAGATCCCTTTGATTGTGCTGTTTGTTTGTGTGAATTTGAGTCTGATGACAAACTTAGATGGTTACCAAAATGTAGTCATGCTTTTCATATGGAGTGTATTGATACTTGGCTTTTGTCACATTCAACTTGCCCTCTGTGTAGAGCTAGTTTATTGCCTGATTTCTCTTCACCATCACATAACAACCATACTTGTTCCCCTGTTGTATTTGTTCTCGAGTCTGATAGTGGAAGTTCAAGAGAAAACAGCAGCACTATTGTTCCTAATAGTCATGAATTGGTTGGGTCATTGAGGAGGAACAATTCAATTTCAAGATTGAGTTTGAGTAGTTCACTTTTTGATGACAACATTAGTGTTTCTGATATTGTTGTTGTCGCGAAATCTTGTGATGAAATCCAACCAAAAGAAGGAGAGATTGTTGAAAAAGTTGTACAAGTGAAACTAGGGAAATTCAAGAATGTGGATCCACAAGAACAACATCATGTAGGTAGTGGTGATGATCAAGAAGGAAGTAGCAATAATATTGATATAAGAAGGTGTTTTTCAATGGGATCATTTGCTTATGTATTAGATGAGACCACAGCTTTACATGTCCCTATAAGGAACACACCATCAAAAAAGCAAGCAATCAAGAAGCTAAATCATAGACAAGCAATGTCTGAATGTGGTGGATGTGATTCAAGAAGGGAATTCAATGGATTTGAGGGATTCAAATTTGCTGAAAAA
>JAJOOR010017772.1:0-20032 GCA_036250505.1 Solanum acaule
TGCTCGTTCGACTTGTAGCCCATTGGGAAGCTCATCCAATTCATATACAGTTAAGTTAGCACCAAAACTTGATATGAGTGTCTTTATTGTGTGACACATACAACACTTGTTTTTGCTAAACATAACCACTGGCTTTTCAGCTACCATTTTCTTCACTGACTCCATTTTAATTATTGGAAAAAAATGATTAATGTAATATAAGAGGAAAATGATAAGTTGTTGAAGTGATGATGAATTTAAAAACCCCCCTTGAAGCTATTTATATACTAACTAAAATAGTGACATGGTGAAGATTCAATATGCTTCCTTTATACCCCCACCACCAACACACACCAATAAATTAAAAGGAAAGAATATAAAGAGTTGAAAACTGTTAGGTTCTTGATACTACCTGTCTTTAAAGTGTCCCAAAAAAAATTTAAAAAAATTCCACCATGAAGTATGGAGGTTAGTATGTGAACTTTGTTACATGTTCTTTTCCAATTAAGAATAGGCTATATGGTAAATAGAGTTAAGTTCTATTTACGCTACAACAAATAAAGGATTTTGTTGCAATTATTTAGTGATAATAATATAATATGAATATATTATAATCAACACTTTATACAAATGTAGCTAAAGTATCTAGTGACTCTGGATGCAATGTCATTAACTTAAGTACTGCTAAATATTTTTGCGATAATAAATATTATTGATGAAAGAAAATATTTGCTAACGCTAAATTAAATATCTCTTTTGTTATAGTGTTAATACATCGGGCAGGGGAGCTAAAGATATAAAAAGATGTTTGATTGAATATCTTTTAATTAACTCGGAAATCACACTATACAAGTAGGGCAAATAGTTTTCTTGTTTCTTTGTATATATAAGCTATGGAAAAATCCTTTTGGCTAGAAAATTTGGCCAGAATAATAAAATAACATATTTCATGTTATGTTATTTTACCTTTTTGAATATTTATACCCTTTTAATTTTAATACCTTTTAATAAAAAAAGGAAAAAAGATACTTTATTTTAAAATAAAAATGATATTATAGACTTTTCAAATTTTTGGCCAAATTTTCTAGCCATTTAGCATTGCCCATAAGCTATTTAATCTCCATAACATAGAAACACAACATTTTAATTTATATTTTTGGAATTTTGTTATTAAGATTTTTGGCTTGCTACTAAGTAAATAGTCAAATTGTCATTTTCACACTTATGTTCATTACAAAAAAATTCACCAGTCAAATAATGTTAATAACCTCTTCATGAACTTTTAAATTCTTGGTCTAAAAAGCATGGCTTTTGCAATCAATAAACTTAATTTTTGAAAGAAAAAAAAAAGTATTATAAGGATATTAATGGAATTGATGATGTTGTGACAAACACATGTTGGTATACTTAGCCATGAGGAAAAAGATATTTGATTTATCCACTAATGATATTCTTGAAAATGATTTAAAAAGGTGATTTACCTTTTTAAGGAAAATAATGGTTGTTATTTGTTAAACAAGGTGACTTATCTGTTCTCGGCGTTTCATTTTATTTGACCTCTATTCAAAAATAAATATTTCATTAAACTTGTTTAATTTAACAAATCAAGAAAATAAGATTAACTTAAAAAAATACACATTTAATTAATTTTTTCTTAATGGGTATACCAGATTAAAAAAAAAATATTTCATTATATTTATTTAATTTAACTAATTTTATTTTAAAGTGTATCAGATTAACAGGGGTCAAATGACAAGTAATACGAAAAGGATAGAGCATTTTCCCTAACACGTGTTGCACTAAATGCTGGGCTATGAGATATTTTCCACTAATTCACAACCATAGGAGAATTAAGATATTAATAATTCACAATGAATAGTATTATATTGTTCCTAATTATCATCATGTGATTCTATAATTCGTTTTATAAGATGCTTATTTAGGCATTTAATTAGGTCGGTTATTTTGTCGACAAAAAAAAGATGTTCATTCTTTTCATATTAATTACTCAATTAATTATTATATTTAATAATTGATAGCTGCAAGATCAAAGATTCTTTAATTAACTCATTTTCAGAGATTATGACTTTATGAGATGGAGACTTGAGATTTCTTTTTTTGGAGCTTATTGTTTTGCTTTTTAGCATTTGAATAAAGCTAATTAAAATTACTGTAAGATGTTGTTAGGTTTGATAATTAAGGATATATTTTATTTTTTGAGGAAAATCGGGTTTTAAATAGTTCTTCTTTGTATGATTATTATAAATTATAAAATATTGTTATGTTTGATAAATGGTTAAAAGTATTTGTAAGAGTGCTAATTAAGGATGTGTTCGGCATGAAGGAAAATATACAAGGAAAATATTATTTCAAAAAAATAAGTTGATTTCTAAGTTATTTTCTTGTGTAAGGTATAGATACAAAAAATACGACAATGTATTTTATCGTATAACACACATAGATATACGCAAATATACATGATATGTAGATGATACACTAATATACATAAAAAAAAATATGCATGAAAGATATACGCATATATTGGAAATATGACATCTACCCAAAAATATGACATCACACGCGATGTATATCATAAAGACAGAAACACCACTATGTATGATTGTCACGACCCAGACCGTCGTGATTGGCACCCACACAAACCCTCCGGTGGGAGAACCATTACTACAACCCAAACAAACAAATTTTATGAAAACTAAGGCATTTAAATAAACGGAAGCAGGTTTAAATGACTATAAAAATGGAGTTCCCATAAACTTCAAGGTTATAACAAACAACTAACCAAACTAATGCGGAAAAGCAACCCCTAGAACCTGAAAGTCATTGTACCAAAACTCTACTAACGACAAGTCTAAGAACAAGGGGTACAACCCCGAAACTAAACACCTTAACAAATAGTCTGAGTCCGAAAAGAGTGGACTTAAACAAGAAAGATCCATGGAAGCCTGAAAGAACTGGCTCACCCTTGAATCTGGTCATGCTCAATAGTCACTTAGTTAAGGTCTATCAATAGCCGCCTGAAGATGCCCTATACTCAACAAAGAACAAGCAAGTGCAGTATCAGTACACAACCACAGTGTACTGGTAGGATCACGCGGCTATCCCAATAAGTGAAACACATGTAAGTAACCACAACATTATAAAACAGGCATATACTAAATATATACAATATTAGTAATTTTTTCAGGATCAATGTAGCATCACACGTTCTCAATAATACACATTGGTTATCAATTTAGAGCAACATACAGTCTTTCAATATCAATCATCATTAGATATGAACGTAATCATCACAAGTAAGTACACAACATAATTCAATAGTCCTCTCATGGAACCTACACCCAAACTGTTAGCATGCCAGAACGTGGCGATCAATCCCAGCTAGTTATGCCAGAACGTGGCAACCGATCACATAGTTATGTCGGAACGTGGCAACCGATCCAAGTTAGTTATGCCGGAACGTGAAAATCGATCCAAGTTAGTTATGCCGAAACGTGGCAACCGATCCATTCAACAAACCACAATCACAATCACAATGTATATTCTCACAATCATACAACAAGAGGTGATTCATTGCATACAATTATTTAATTATCCTCATTTACGATTAGGGTGATCAATAATGCAACATTCGCATACATACATGCATTATAATGAGCAATTACAAACATATATCACACCAACATGAAATCACAACCATCACCTACTTCGAACAAAGCTTGAATCCCCTAAGAAACTTGATTCTTCCCTTTCTGGATTCGTTCTACTTGTTTTTGGTCTACAAACAACAATTATAATACGGGAATCAATAAACAAATACTAATTACCTGGATTACTAACAATTCTATCAACCCTAGATCAATACATGATCTTAATTAGGGTTGTTTCCACCATGAATTCTAGATCAAATCCCTCCAACATCGATAATAACCCAAGAAAATAGGTTATACGGATCAAAAAATGGATTAGGGGAGTAAAATCCATACCTTTAGTGCTAAAAGAGGTGGAAAACCTTCAAGAAATAGCCCTAGGTCATTTCTTAGATCTTAAGAACGAACTTTTGCAGAAAATAACGTTTTTGGAGGGTTTTACCCTTTTTAAGTCGCAACTGTCCCGCTACGACAGGACTCATTCCGCTACAGCTGGATCCATCCCGCTACAGCTGGATCCATCCCGCTACAGCTGGATGCACGGAGACAGAATGTTACCCATTCACGCTAAGATCATTTTAAGGAGTTCTACTCGCCCGAATTCAATTCCGTAAAGTCATACGAGTTTCTTAATCCCTTGGCTATCTACTCATGTAAACAAAATCATAGTTAAATCTATCATTCATTACCATATTTCTCTAGACCTTACTGACTCCAATTTCGTCCAAATCTGGACTAGGTTAGAAAATTCCAAGTTACTACCAAAAAGTTTTCTGACCCCAATTCTTTCTCCATTGGCTTTTCCCTAACGACAGAATGAGGTCGTTACAATAGATACCAATTTACCCATCACTCATCCCCGAGTGATCAACTAGGGAAGACTGGCCAAAGTAAGGGTAGAGCAGTATCTGAAACGTCGAATTACTGGGATACATGTCTCGCATGTCCTTAGCTTCCGGACATTGTGATCAAGAATTTCAACCGGTTCTTCCTCACACCGAAGGTCTTGTTTAACAACACTAAGTCCCACTTTATGATATAATCCTCGTCCCCAAACCAACCAATTGAATACCTACACAACCTTCCATACAATGCCTCAACGAAGTCATCACAATACTCGAGTGATAATTATTGTTGTATGTACACTTAACTAACAACAAAGCTATTCTTACTAACCACCAAAGTTGATCGTACACATGTCTGCAACATATTATCAAGGACTTTCACACAAACATCAGGACGAATCCTTTCTCACATAACCATGATAAAATTCTAAATCAATATTTGCTGCAATTAGAGGTGGACCTGAACCAACCAACACACACTCATAATACTCAAACAATCATAGTTCTTATCATCATCTCCTTCTCACAACATAAATTCCCATGAGTTTAAGTTATAAAAATTTGATCTTTAGTCATCAAATACTCATCGAGGGATATGCCCAAGCATAGAAACCCTCTAACAACACTATCAAAATGCTAGAATTAATAATTGTAGATTACCTCTTAAAAACAGTAGAATTAAATTCAATGATCCCCATATTCAACCACACATAATCAATACATGACGTCGACGACAAGATGAAATATTAAGATTGCCGAACAAGCACAAATACGTATGGTAGCTCTTCTATAAATTCTCATAAGCAAGGTGGTACATGTAGAACCACTAAAATACTTTAACAACTTCAAGGCAACACCAATTATGTCATTCGAAATAACCAAATCTTCCCAATCTTCCCACTCAACCAAGAGAACATCGCAGGATTCGGTACCCCTGATCCACCACTAGAGATCCACCCACAAAAGTGAAACACACTAGAGCATAGCTAGTGAATCATACTCACAACCCTAACAACCATCATAAACACTCCGACCTTTTACCTTATTATAAACCAACACTTTTTTTAAAAATGAAACATTTCTTAGGTACTTAACAATCAATAGTAGTAAACTTACGACTCACCCAAGGTGTAAGTCCTTTCAAATGCTCAATACCGGATACAATTGATCATTTCTCACCTTGCCAATTCATACCTTGACAAAATACATCATCACGAATGTAGACTCACAATGAAAAATCTGAATTGTAATTTCCACCATATAACACAATCTCTTTCTCTATCAACATTAGTTTGTACCTTGAAGATTTTTATGAATTAATAGATCTCAATTTATCATTGATCGCATCTCCATCGATCTAACCATATATTTCGCTAAAATTTCAATCATACTCATTACTAGACTCAAAAACAAAACCAAACACTTGTCATCACACTCAACATAATGTCCGCACACTTCATTCTCAAGCCTTTTTTGAGAGTTTTTAACAAATTCAACATACTTGTGACATTATTACCATAGCCACAGGAAAATAAATAAAATCACTTGTCTCTGAACCCAATAAAATACTCTTGCCCTCGCGCCTCTCTAAGGGATGTACTACATTCTACTATATTTTCATTCACTATAACTCTAGCTCTTTAACATTCTATTCGAGTAATGTCCTACTATCTCTTATAATTTTTTCATACAACCACGTTACTCACCAAGTATTAGAAAATCACGACCTTGGATACTCGCAAGTCGCAATTACTATACAAAAATTCACTTAACCAACAATTTTATTATATAGTTGCATCCCGTCAGAATCCATCATGAACTCTCATTGCCATTACGCTCCGTCAGCCTTGACTATCACTACGAAGTCAACCTTTTTCATCAACACGACGCCTCAAACTCAGGTAAACTTATCAAATTCAAAGGACTAACCCAACTTTTTTTATATGCACTTGTTACTAACATCTTTAATTGCCTCCACCCAAGTATACTCAATGAGACCTTATTTATCCACAAGCTTGTCATTCCGGTATTAATTCACTCCCTTATGGATTAAGATGAAATCATCAATCCTCATACTACCCCCCTTCTTCTTAACAAACAAGATAGGGGAACCCCACTTGGAAACACTAGGACAGATGAACCATTTACCAAGAAGCTCTTGGATTTGAACCTTAATCTCTCTTAATTCTGCTGGAGCCATACGATATGGAGGGATGGAAATGGGGTGAGTGTCAGTTTCCAATTCAATGCAGAAATTTATATCTCTATCCGGAAGCATACCAAACAAATCCATAGGAAACACTTCCTTTAACTCAGACACCTCAGGAACAGACTCAATAGAGGGAGACTCAACCTCAACATCCCAAACATGAGCCAAATAAGCCAAACAACCTTCTCGTACCAGTTTTCTAGCCCGAATGAAAGATATGATCTTAGCTAGCTTAGGCTTGTACACCCCTTCCCACCTAATCTTTTTCTACCGGGGATCTCTAGAATTACTGACTTAGTATTACAATTAAGCCTGGTATAATAGGGGAACAACCAAGTCATGCCTAAAATTATATCAAGTCAGTCATATCCAACATAACCAAATCTTCAATTGGGGTAGCAACATGGATGGGGGAATCAACTATAACACAAACCACATCAAATCCCAAGGCAATTGAACTGTCACATATGAATAAGTAGAACCCGGATCAAACAAAATAATAGCCATTCGGGCTCAGACAAAAGTAGTATTTGTGACGATTGCATCACACCCTTAAACTCGGTCTTACCCGAGAAAACATATAATTGAACCATGTCATCTTGACGAACAACCTCATTGCCTGGCTGCACTGCTCCTCTACCCGCGTTATCATTTCATCGGCCTCCATGGCCTCACTAATTTCCTCCTTATATGCCTAGGTTCTCCACAATTTTAACATACTTTATAACTTATATTTGATTGTTGAACACTGAATTAGATCGCGGGAGTTAGTTCGGGTACGATTCGGGATCCATGATTGTGACTAGGGTGAAACAGGGCTGAGATTCTGTCTCGACTTGTCCCGCTCTAGCGGGAGAAATCCTGCACTAGCGGTCCCATCGTGGCGGGGAAAATCCCGCCCCAGCGGCCCTAACGGAAACAAAACCCCTGCCAACAATTTATGGGGTTCCTCTCTTTTCTATAATTCCCATAGATTTCCCGATTATAACTAGGCATTTAAGAAAATCCATTTAGCTAGGACAATCATTGTCTACCCCCTCGGTCAACCCAACAAAGTACGCATTTAGAATCATTTACCTCGTTTCACTACTACCACACACATATCCCCAGGATATACCCAGACTCTCACACGGTTATCAGTTGGTCGCAACGCACGTCCAGATTTCTCGCTTACGAACCACATCGTAATTTATCTAGACCCTTGCACCTAATCTCGGGATGACATTCTTTTCACAACAAGTTTCACGATACTCAATCAGTTACAACTTGTTGACAAGTCCAAATTCTTTAATTAGTTCGTTTCATAGACGACCATTACTGATAATCTATTCCTTATACGGCCCCTAAGGCCAGATACCAATTGGAACCTTCTCAATTCCAATTAACTTATTTGTGTCCCTTCAGTCGGGACTACGACGTCTTGTTCAGTTCGTTGAGATACCAATTGGAATCAGGAGATACCAATTGAACTCAACTCATACCACAAGCGACAATGATAGCTAGTGAACCCCATAAAATTGCTAATTTCAATCATAGAACTTGGTCGAACTCAATTTTTAACCGCCTCAACCTTTAACTGATGGTAACCAGACCTTAAATTAATCTTAAAGAAAACTGATGCATCTTGCAATTGGTCAAAAGGTCACCTATCAGAGGTAATGGATACTTGTTCTGAATAGTGACCCTATTCAACTGTAGGTAGTCTATACACATCCCCTATTGCTAGTGATGGTGTTACCATTGTTGTTGCACTAGCTCGGACCATAGAGTAAATGAGGAAAAATACAAATTTGTATCACCAAGATACCAATTGAATTCAAGTCATAGCACGAATGAGTAGAAATAAGTGAGTTTTTCCTTCTTATAGCCTCTTGAAGAAAAGTACGGACGTCATCGCACCGTTCCGCAAGACTCTACTAGACTCGTTTTGGTAAAATGAGATCAACGAACCTAGGGCTCTGATACCAACTTTGTCACGACCCAGACCGTCATGATTGGCACCCATACAAACTATTCGGTGGGAGAACCATTACTACAACCCAAACAAACAAATTTTATGAAAACTAAGGCATTTAAATAAATGGAAGCAAGTTTAAATGACTATAAAAAAAGGAGTTCCTATAAACTCCAAGGTTTTAACAAACAACTAACTAAACTAATGCGGAAAAACAACCCCTAAACCCTGAAAGTCATTGTACCAAAATTCTACTAACGACAAGTCTAAGAACAAGGGGTACAACCCCGAAACTAAACACCTTAACAAATAGTCTGAGTCCGAAAAGAGTGGACTTAAACAAGAAAGATCCAAGGAAGCCTGAAAGAATTGGCTCACCCTTGAATTCGGTCACGCTCAATAGTCACTTAGCTGAGGTTTATCAATAGCCGCCTGAATATGCCTTGTACTCAACAAAGAACAAGCAAGTGCAGTATCAGTATACAACCACAGTGCACTAGTAGGATCACGCAGTTAACCCAATAAGTGAAACAAATGCAAGTAACCACAATATTATAAAACAGGCATATATTAAATATATACAATATTAGTCATCTTTACAGGATCAATGTAATCACACATTCTCAACAATATACATTGGTTATCAATTTAGAGTAACATATAGTCTTCCAATATCAATCATCATTAGATATGAACGTAATCATCACAAGTAGGTAACATCATAATTCAATGGTCCTCTCACGGAACCCAATTCAATGGTCCTCTCATGGAACCTACACCAAAACGGTTAGCATGCCGAAACATGGCAACTGATCTCAGTTAGTTATGTCGGAACGTGGCAACTGATCCCATAGTTATGCCAGAACGTGGCAACCGATCCAAGTTAGTTATGCCGAAACGTGGCAACCAATCCATTCAACAAACCACAATCACAATCATAATGTATATTCTCACAATCATACAACAAGAGGTGATTCATGGCATATAATTATTCAATTATCCTCATTTACGATTAGGGTGATCAATAATGCAACATTTACATACATATATGCATTATAATGAGCAATTACAAACATATATCACACCAACATGAAATTACAACCATCACCTACCTCGAACAAAGCTTGAATCCCCTAAGAAACTTGATTATTTCCTTTCAGGATTCATTCTGCTTGTTTTTGGTCTACAAACAACATTTATAATACAGGAATCAATAAACGAATACTAATTACCTGAATTACTAACAATTCTATCGACCTTAGATCAACCCATGATCTCAATTAGGGTTGTTTCCACTATGAATTCTAGATCAAAACCCTCTCACATCGATAATAACCCAAGAAAATAGGTTCTACGGATCAAAAAATGGATTAGGGGAGTAAAATCCTTACCTTTAGTGCTAAAAGAGGTGGAAAACCTTCAAGAAATATCCCTGGGTCGTCTCTTAGCTCTTAAAAATGAACTTTTGCAGAAAATAAAGTTTTTGGAGGGTTTTACCCTTTTTAAGTCGCGACTGTCCCACTACGACAGGACCCATCCCGCTATAGCTGGATCCATCCCGCTACAGCTGATGCACGAAGACAGAATGTTACCTATTCACGCTAAGATCATTTTAGGGAGTTCTACTCGCCCGAATTCAATTTCGTAAAGTCCTACGGGTTCTTTAACCCCTTGGCTATCTACTCATGTGAACAGAATCATAATTTAATCTGTCATTCATTACCAGATTTCCCTAGACCTTACTGACTTCAATTTCGTCCAAATCTGGACTAGGTTAGAAAATTCTAAGTTACTACCAAAAAGTTTTCTAACCCCAATTCTTTCTCCATTGGCTTTTCCCTAAAGATGAAATGAGGTCGTTACAATGATGTATCATATAAAAAAAATTATTTCCACATATAAAAATACCAGTGATATATTAATATACAAGATGGGTTGAGGTTGATCCCGGATCAGGGTTGAGATCGGGTCTCTAGTTGGTGTTAAGTTCGGATCTTGGGTCTAAGGTTGGGTCTCGTATTGGTATTGAGTCTCAAAACTTGGGTCGAGTTCGGGTCGCAAGTCAGGATCGAGGTCGGATCTTGAGTCCCAAGTAAGGTCTTGAATCCCAAGTCAAGGTCGGGTTTGGTTAGCGTTTTGAGTCGGGGTCAGATCTTGCAATTGGGTCTATCTAGGGGCATATGTTGGGCCGATCTTGGGCTTGATTATCGAATCGGATCTCGAGTTTGGTCTAGGGTCAGGTTGAATCTCGAGTCCCGTGTCGAGTTTTGGTTTGAATTTTCTAGTTGGGTCTCTTGGCTTGAGTCTTGGGTGTCTTGAGTTTCGAATCGGGTTTCACATCATTCTTCTTGTTTTTTTGCTTTTCTTTTGGTGAATTTGGCCTTTTTTTCCTTCAATGAATTACATTAGTATGTCAACATTGTTTAGATTAAGCAAGTCAAGATGGGTGGTTTCTAACCCAATTCATTTTTTAGCCTAGTGTAGCCCTGAGTAAATTTGAGTGAGTCATGACCCAATTTGATTTTAATTTATTCCATTTTAGCCTCTTCAATTTTAGCTTAATCCGTACATAATTTAACACCCCTAGGTAAATTTATGTATGAGCATGGGACATGTTAAAGAATGACAAAAGTCTCATATTGGTGGTAATGAGATGAGTGGACTCTTTATAAGGCTTGGGCAGTGCCGGCAAAATGAGCCCATATTTTGGTAACCCACCCATATTTTAATAGGTTGGGTGAGTGATTTTTTACATGGGTAAAATATGGGTTGATACCCATAGTCAACCCATAAAACTATGGGTAAAATATGGGTAAAGTATTGATTAGTCAAATGGGTTAAGCTTCTAACTTTTATTCACTTATAATTCATGATATCACTAAAAATATTGTAATTTCTCTTGCTTTTTTATGTTCTTCTATAGAACTAATTATTTTTCACTATAATTGAAAAGGTGAAGTCTTTGGCCCTCCAAAAATATATATTTTAAATGTACATTTCTTTTGTTAATTATAATTTATTTGTTTAATTTTATATTGGATAATAAATAATAGTGTAAAATAAGCAAAGCATGTATTAGTATTGACATTGCTTAAAGCGCATTAAGCATACTTTAGTCCTAAAATGCAAATATTCATTTACTTTGAAATTAAAATTATATTCCCCTTGTTATTACATAATTTTATTTTATATTGAAAAGTTATAGGATTTTTTTTTTACTTTTATGATACAATAAAACTAAATGAAGCATTTTCAACATTTTTCATCTAAAAAAAGACTAAAATATTTTCTCCATGTTGAATTCTTAAGTAGAGTACTATCTATTCATGAAAATATGGGTAAATATGGGTAAACTAGTATTTTACCCAATTCATTTCTTACCCAATCCATTTTTACCCATATCAAATATGAGCGGGTTGAATTATTACCCATTTTATGTTAATCCATTTTCAACCGCCAAATTTGACCCAACCCGCCCATTTGCCACCACTAGGCTTAGGTAATCCTCCTCCTTTTGAACTAGCTTTTAGGGTGTGAATTAGGTCTAAAACCTAATTTTACAGGACAAATAGATGTACAAATACATACAATGTCAATTTTATATTGACACTAATTGAAAGTGAATAATGCCACGATCATACACATCTAGAGATAAGCAAATCAATGAAAAAAATAAGAGGTGAGGAATTTAGAAGTTAGATAATGTAAGGTCGCCGATACATGGAATTTGGTAAACATAATGTGTATGCAAATTTTATTCTTATCTTGGAAATAGAAGATTGGTTTCAAATTTCAAAAGACTCTCAACCCAAAATTTTCCTAAAAGTTTATAACAATAATATACTAAGTATAATTTCACAAATGACGTCTAAAAAGAATAATAATTACGCTAATCTTCCCCCTTTAAAGGTACTTATTTCCTATAACCTTCGATTGAAAATACCCTTAAAAAATTTTTTTAGCGAAAACCTAGATTTTGATTGATGTCATAAAGTCTGTTGGAGGATATTTAAACATGAAATCATTCCCCTTTTTTAATTGAAATTATCACCAGAGAATTTACTTATTTATTTATTAAAAAAGTATGCATCAATACTTGAATGCATCTACCTAAAAATAAGTTGACTTTCAGTAAGTATTCAATTCCCCTATAAGATGCCAATTTCTGACATATTATGAGCTCTCTAGTCTCTAGAAGAATTTAAGAAAAGTTGACTTTTAAGTTCAATCCCTACTCTAAAATATCACCATTAGGGGTGAACAAAAAAGAAAATTAATAAATCACATCAACTCTATAATTCAAGTCAAATAAATTTTTAATTTCAAAAATATCACGTGACTTTAAAAGACTACCTCACTCTGATTTTTAGTTTTATTTTGTAAATTTAACCCATTAACGAAAAGAGTAAATATATACTACTTGTTAAATCACAAGTGTATATATACATTACTATATTTCGAAGGGAGAAATATTCGCTTAAGAGTGTATATATACATTACTATTTGTCTATTTCAAAGAGAGAAATATTAGCTTTAAATTGCAAAATAAGAAGATATGTTTATCTCTTTTCCCCACCATCTAATTTTTTCTTTTTGGTTTCACATTTGGTGTGCCCACATTGGAGCTCCGACTAAATTCGGAGTAGTGACGCTCCCAACAGAATTTCTCCATATCCAGGACTCGAACCCGAAACCTCTAGTGAAGGGTAAAACACTCCCACCAATGCACCAACCCATGTTAGTTCCCCACCATCCAATTATACAAGGTTAACACTTGTTATTGATGTACGTAAAGTAGTATCGTTTGACACGAAAGTTTAATAAAAGGTTCCAAATTAAAGATGAGGCATTCCTAAGTTCCATTATTTTTTATTCATTCAGTTGATTGGTGGTCACATAAAATTTGAAAGTTATCATCAAGACAAAAAGATATGATGCATCAATACCCCATGAGATGCCAATTGCTGACACACAGCCCAAAATAAAAGATTTGATCTTTCTCTACTTTTTTGTTTTATTTTCTTCCTTAATTACCAACACACCAACCATCATATTCAGCTCATAACCATCACCATCATCAATCACTATAATTGATTGTTATCAATTATCTCCATTAGCATTGATGCTCACACTCATCATCGTCAATCATCATTTCAATACCTGATAATCATTCATCAATTATCACTATATATCACTAGTCATTATTATCATTGTTAGTTATCATTATCTTTCCCCATAATTATTAGTTGTGAAGCAGTGACCATGAATCACCAATTTTAACAACTATTGTCAGTCATCATTGACTCATTGTTAGTAGTTACGCACCCACAACCACCAATGTCGACTAACACCACTCTCAATTGACATTCACAATCATCATTATTAGTCATTACCAACCGTCATATACTTTTAATTTAAAAAAAAAATTATTGATACAATATTAGACTAATTAGTATTATATAAATATTGAGTTAAAAGACTTTTATGCATTCAAGTGTTGAAAAAATAGATAACATAATTATTTAGATCTTAAATATTTAAATATGTATTAAGATTGACACAGTTTAATCTTAATAAAAATAAAAATGAAGCATGCGCATAAATCTCCCTCTAAGAAAAATTATGCAATAATGTAACAAATTTTGAGAAACAACTCAAATTTATGCCAGAACGATCAACTACAGAAGTCATTCACATCTTGTAAGGAGACTAGTGGAGAAATATAACGATGGGTAAAGGGACTTACATATAGAATTAGTTAACCTAGAAAAGACTTACAATAAAATCCTAAGAGAAGTCCTATAGAGATGCTTGGAGGTTGAGGATATATTTATGGCTTACATTATGACAATGAAGGATACGTATGATAAAGTCAAGATCTGGATAAGAATTGTGGAAGAAGACTCGAAGTACTTTCAAGTCGAGATGGGGTTGCACCATGAATCAACGTTTAGTCCATTTCTATTTGCTTTAGTGATGGATTAATTGACATGACATATTCAAAGTGAGGTGTTGGTATATGCTATTGTTGATAACATAGTACGGATTGATGAGACTCGCAGTAGAGTTAGTACAAAATATTTGAGTGTAAATTAAGTGATGAATGTATGAAGCAGGCGTGGAAGTGAGCTTGATACACAAATTATCCCCAAGAGAGAATTTTTAAGTATCTTGGTTCTTTAATCCAAGAAAATGGAGATATCCATGATGTGTTACATATCATATTGGTGCAGTGTGAATTAAATGGAGGCTTACCTATAGAGTCTTGCATGATAAAAAGGTAGTACAAAAACTTAAAAGTGAGTTCTACATAGAGTGGTGATTAGATCGATTTTGTTGTATGAGTCAGAGTGTACTTGACCAGTCAAGAACTCTGTTATGAAAATGAGTATGTTGAGATGTGTATGCATGTGAACATACTAGGAGAATATAAATTTAGAAATGAGAAAATTCGGGACAGAATAGGAGTGACCTCTATGGTGGACAAATTGAATACTGAAGTGAGGTTGAAATGATTTGTGCATGTGAAGAGGAGATGTGTAGATACCCCAGTGAGAAAGTGTGAGAGATTGGATATAGTGAGTACGAAAAGAGGTAGAGGTAAGTCAAAAAAATATTGGGAAAGGTGATTAGATAGGACATGACATAACTTCAGCTTACGAGGACATGACTTTAGATATATGGAGGTTGTCATTAATTAAGATATAAGATCAGTAGATAGTTGAGTATTGTCATTAAGCTTAGTGGGAGTCTGCAACACTATTGGCCTTATTCATGTATTCTCTTGCTTTTAATATATGTTACCATCGGTTATTTATTTTGTTTTGATTATCTTATTATTTTGATGTTGTTACTATTCCTTTTCTGAACATGTTCTTTTCACTATCGTTTTTTCTTTTCATAACTATTTTGATTTGTTATAGTTAAAACTTAAGCTGAGGGACCTCTGAAAATAGTCTCTCTATCTCCACGTAAATTATAAGTAAGACTTGCGTATATGCTACTGATGAAATTTATGCCTCCGACAATTTTAATTTTTAGATATACATTAGCAGTTATTCTATGTCAAAATTTTCAACTGCACCTAAAGCTGCAGGACTAGAATCTTAATCATCCTCCACTTAAACAAGTACAACCTTTTCTTTTTGGTTGACTTATCCATGAGGGGAATCTTAATTAACTTTATTCATATGCTAAAAGCAAAAAAGAAATTTCAAGTCTCTATCTCATAATAAGTCATAACCTCTTGATTAGGAAAAAAATCTTCAATCTTTGCAACTATTAAATACTCTTAAAATACTTTTAATTAAGTGGAGTTTTGGTCACCATCACTTAATTAGTAATATGAAGTTTTTATAATGAAAAGGTATGGACAATTTTTTCTAGACAAAATAACCGACCTAATGAAATGCCTAAGTAACCATCTTAAAACGATCAAAAGAATCACATGATGATAAGAACAAATATAATACTGTTAATTAAGGGTCGGTTGGTCGATAAGTGGAGGCGGAGTCAGAATTTTCATTAAGAAAGTTTAAAATCTGAAGTAGTAAATATACGAACTAGTCTACTCCTATCGATAAGTTATGATAAGATTAATTAGTTATATTGGAACTAGTTATTTTGATATTATTATTTATTGATTGTTTGATTTGTTGTATTAAAAACATGCAACATGTAATTTCTAAGAAAAAATTATTTGTTTTCAAAAATCACTTTTCCAATTTAATTTTAAAAAAATAAAATTGAAAGACTTTATGAATATTTTGATCATTTTAATTATTTTATTCTGGATATTAACTAATAATAATAACTTATTCTGGTAATAATAATTAGTACTAATTTTGATAAAACTCTCATAGAATTAGTAATCAAACATGAGATTACTTTTAATTTTATCTCAAGATAGATTCTTGTCTAGAATACCAAAACCACCCCTTAATTCATTGTATTTGTTTATTGTGAATTATTATTAGATGTTAATTCTCCTATGATTTGAATTAGTGGAGAATATGTCATAGGCCAACATTTGGTGCAACGTGTTAGTATATAGATAATTTTTTGACCTATTAATTTCCACTTTTCTAACGAATAACGACCATTATTTGCTATAAAGGGGTAAACCAAATTTTTTATTTCCAAAAAAAATGAGATGGAATATAAGAATATCATTAGTAGATAAAATTAAACATCTTTTTCCTCACAACATCATCCTTTCCATTATTATCCTTATATACATTTTTTTTTTTTTAAAAAAAACAAATTTATTGATTGCAAAACCCATGTGTTTTAGAACAAGAATTTAAGAGTTCTTTTACATTATTTAAGTGGTGCATTTTAATGAACATAAGTGTGACCATGACAAATTTTATTTAATAGCAGAGTCAGAAATTTTTATGGCAATATTAGTTTTCTTACAAACCCTTGACAAAATATATATGGACATATAAACTTGAGGACTTTTTAAAAAAGTAAGAAAGGAAAATTGGATTAGGGTAAAGAAAAAAAAAACCGCAAGATAATAAATTCCTATATATTTTGTCAAGGGCATTTAAGGAAAAAGTAAGAACATTGTTAACCTACTATCTTCACCTTTCACGATATAATTTTCTAATGAAAGAGATTCAATTGAACCTAATTTTCATATCTTCAGGCTTTAGCTATACTTTCGCTCAATATACTAAATTCCAGCTAGATACATAGAACTTTAATTGGAAAAAAAATATGTAGATATGTAAGTTGTAAACAAAGTTCACATACTAGCCTCCATACTTTATGGTGGATTTTTTATTTTTTTTTGAGACACTTTTAAGACAGTATCAAGAACTTCTAATGCTATCTAACAGTATCAACTCCTTATCTAAAAAAAATATTCTTTCCTTTAATTTATTTGGGAGGGGGGGGGGGGGGGGGTGTTGTTGAGGAAGCATATTGAATCTTCACAAGTCACTATTAGTATATAAATACCTTCAAGGGGAGTTTCAAATTCATCATCAATTCAACAACTGATCAATCCTCTTATATTAAATTAATCTTTTTTTCCAATATTTAAAAATGGAGTCAGTGAAGAAAATGGTAGCTGAAAAGCCAGTTGTTATGTTTAGCAAAAGCAAGTGTTGTATGTGTCACACTATAAAGACACTTATATCAAGTTTTGGTGCTAATTTAACTGTATATGAATTGGATGAACTTCCCAATGGCCTACAAGTGGAGCGAGCACTGTTGATGCTAGGCCGGAGGCCTAGCGTGCCAGCAGTGTTCATTGGACAAGAATTAATTGGCGGAGCGAATGAAATTATGAGCCTCCATCTAGAGGGAAATCTTGTTCCTCTGCTCAGGAAAGCTAAAGCTCTTTGGCTATAGTGTATATGTACACTTTTTTTTCTTGCTTTAGATATCTGGTATTCGTAAATTTACTAGCATGATTAGTTCAGACTCACGTCGAATATGTTGGTAAAACTACAATCTATCATGTAGAAAGTGTATATTAACACCTAGTAAGTTTGGTTTTCTTAATGTTTGTGGAATTGAGCATCTTTTATGTAACATGCTCAATGAAAACTCTGTTTTCTCAAACAAGAGTCCTAAATGTATCTTCAAGCATTGTAATAATAAATGATATACAATGCCATACACTCTTGATTGTGACTTCAACATGACTTGTCATTATCTTTCAAATATGTACTTTACTTGAGTATGAACTTGTGTTTCCTTGAGACGTGAATCCAGGATATAAAGTTTATAGATTTGGGATTTATTCAAAAAGTAAAATATGTGATATTTGTATAAAGATCCTGCCTTATGAATTGAAAGCAAGGTAGAGAGAACAACTTGGCTCTCTTTTACCTGCCACAAAAAGAATATAAATTACATTAACCTCCAGTTCTGCCATTTAAAAAAATCAAGTGATTATGTGAAAAAAGTCCATTTGTAGCATGGTGATTAAAGATAGGGAAAATATAGTCGTGGTGGATAGAATTATGTGTTATCTGTACCAATGGTAGCAGATATCCTATAAAATTAGTTTAAATGTGCATAAGCTGACCTGAACAACATGATAATTTTATTTTATTTTTTAAAAGGAAAATACAGATGTGAGGGGTCTCCCATAACAAGTATGTTTCGTTCCAAGTACTAACTCATTCTTTTTGCCATCCAAACCCCAAGGAGTATGATTGTATTTATAGGTGGGAAATGGGCGGGTCGAACTGAATTTGGACGGGTTAAAATGAGTTGAGTAGTAAATGGATTAGCAGATTATTGATCCGTCTAAAAGTTACTTGGATTAAAAATGGACTAAAATGCGGGTCATAACGCAACCTGTCCAACTCTTACTAAGTTTTTACTGTTTTACTTGTTCTTTTATAATTTTTGTAGTACCTTAAAAAATGTAGATAAATTCTCTTTAAGTAAAGAGTACAAAAGTCAAAATCCAAAATTATTGATATTTCACAAATGTAGACAAAAGCAAACAAAAGCAAACAAAATGTTTAGTTATTTCCTCAGCCACACAGAAAGACAAGGTGATGAGAAAGCCCCTCCCTCTAGACTACTCAAATCAGACACAAAACAAATTTCCAATTCCATGGCCTCAGCAACAGCTCCACCAGCTCCATTCACCTTCCTTTCAAGGAACCAAACCAATAATGAGCACAGAACAGATGCCAGATGGTTGACAACAAAACAAAGAAGACGCCGTGTTGGCTTACAAGTTAATGCAACAGAAGAAGGGGCTAGTGGGCGACAACGTGCTCCTCCTGGTGTTGACACAAGAATTCACTGGGAAAACGAAGATGAAGGATGGGTAGGAGAGAGTAAGTCACGGTCCACACAAGAACGAATCAAAACAGACGAAAAGAATCTCCTTGATGAAAAATTCTCAGACCTGCTCAACAGTTCAGCTAATTCTCACTACCAGTTAGTCTTCATTTTCTAGTTTCTATCTTCAGAAACTTTGCTATCATCTTATCTCAAATGTGTGGCTCACAGTTCACATGTATACATAATTCTAATGTTTCAAATTCAGGTTCTTGGGAGTATCTGCAACAGCTGATCTGGAGGAAATTAAAGCTGCATATAGGAGGCTATCAAAGGAGTATCATCCAGACACAACTAATCTTCCTATAAGAGCAGCATCAGAGAAATTCATGAAACTAAGAGAAATTTATGATGTCCTCAGTGATGAGGAACAACGTCGATTCTATGATTGGACACTAGCTCAGGAGACAGCAAGTCGAGAAGCAGAGAAAATGAAAATGAGGCTGCAAGATCCACGCATGCTAGAAGTAGAAAACTGGGAATCTGTTCCAGACATGGTGGATCGACTTGGTGGAAGGAACATGGAGCTGAGTAATCAGGCAAAAACTGCCCTCACATT
>JAJOOR010017773.1:0-18192 GCA_036250505.1 Solanum acaule
TAGAGTCGGCCACCAAGTGAGGTGCATACTTGGAGAGTTGGACAAATTTGAGGGCATACTCCCTCACACTCATAGCTCCTTGCTTCAAGTTCATGAACTCCACCAACCTTGCCTCCCTAAGCTCAAGAGGGAAGAACCTATTAAGGAAAGCAAGTTTAAACTCCTCCCACAACACCACATAGCCATTCCTAAAAGTTTTTCTCACAAGCTTCGGACCATTGAAACTTCACTGTTTTCTCAGTCTATTTAGTCAAAGAAGATGAAATAGATGAGAACCCCTACGAACCTTCTATAATATATAGCCAATCCCAAGAAACTCCTAATATCTGTTGGAGATGTGTGTCTAGGCCAATTCTGCATTGCCTCTATTTTTTGAGTATCAACTCGAATTCCATCACTGGAAACAATGTGACCTAAGAATGCCACAGACAAAAGCCCAAACTCACACTAAGAGAATTTAGTATACAACTCTTTATCCTTTAGAGTTTGGAGAACTACTGTGAGATGAATAGCATGATCCTCCTCATTCCTCGAATAGATTAGAATGTCACCAATGAACACGATAACAAACATATCTAAATAAGGCTTGAGTACTCTGTTCATAAGGTCCATCAATGTTGCAGGCTCATTATTCAAATTAAATGGCATGACCAAAAACTCATAATGACCATAGCGGGTTCTGAATGTTGTCTTAGGGATATCACTTTCTCTTACTCTCAACTAATGATAGCATGATTTGAGGTCTATCTTAAAAAAACAAGTGACACTCTGAAGTTGATCAAAAATATCATCAATTCTTGAAAGAGGATATTTCTTATTCATAGTAACCTTGTTCAGCTGACGGTAATCTTATGCACATTTTAAGAGAACCATCTTTTTGTCTCACAAATAAGAACGGAGCGCCCCTAGGTGAGACACTTGGTCGAATAAAACCTTTCTTAAGGAGATCTTTCAACTGCTCTTTTAACTCTTTCAACTCTGCTGGAGCCATTCTATATGGCGGAATAGAGATAGGATGAGTATCAGGAAGATTATCTATATCGAAGTTTATTTCTCTCTCAGGAGGGACTCTGGGGACATCATATAGAAATACTTCTGGAAACTGACTTACTACTGGAACTGATTGAATAGAAGGTGTCTCAATACTAGAGTCATTAACTCGGACTAAGTGATAGACACACTTCTTGGAAACTAACTTTCTCGCCTTACGGTACGAAATTAAACGACCCTTAGGCATTGCTGAACTACTCCTCCACTCTATAACTGGCTCATTAGGAAATTGAAACTTTAATACTCGAGTCCTACAATAAACTGAGGCATAACAGGCATTAAGTCAGTCCATACCTTGAATAACATCAAAATCTACCATGTCTAACTTGATTAAGTCAGCCATGGTGCTCTTATGATTGACGGAAATGGTATAATCACGATAGAATCTCTCAGCTAGAATAGACTCACCAACAGGTGTAGAAACACTAAAGGGCTCAACAAGTTTCTCAGGAAGAACATCAAAATTCATCGGAACATACAGAGTCACAAAAGAGAGACTCACTCCTAGATCTAGCAAAGAATAAACATCAAAATTAAAGACTTTGATCATACCAGTGATAACATCTGGTGAATCCTCTTGCTCTTAGCGACTAGTGATAGTTGATTAACGTTTCAAGGACACTTCTTCCAATTCTAAGTGTCAACGATCGCTAGTCAGTATAAAACCCAAATAAATGAGTTGGGGTCGAATCCCACAGGGAGTGGTAGTGCTTAAAATTCAATAAGAAAGAGTGAACATGGTCAAATCAGTCATAGGAATATAAATTATCGAATAAAGACATCATTCAAATTAGGGGGTGACATGAAATGTCAAATGGGGGGGTTTTGGTTTGAAATTATCAACTACAAATAGTGGTAAACAGTACGAAATAACAATAATGAGATGGGTTCTTGGGATGTGATTCAATTATAGGCTAATATAGATAAATGGGTAATTGAAACTATTATAAAATTGCTAGATATTAGTGAGTAAGCTAGACTATAGAGGAGGTAAAAGTTCTCTCGAACAATTTACCCCGAATCAAGTCGATTTCTCTCGAACATCGACAAGCATGCAAAATAAGAACAGCTCACACCTTAGTCCATTCACTCTCTCGAGCTGAATGTGTGGAATTGGGTTTAGGATTTACTCTCTCGAGCTAAACCCAAGTCAACCCAATACGCACAGACCATCAATCAATAATCTTACTTCTAAAACCTCTCTCTCGAGCAAGTCAGAAACACAAGGGTAGAACTACATTTGCAACTACAATTCTTAAGAACCACAATTAATGATTGAACTCACTTCTAAATAGCATTTAAACTAACAATTAGAAATACCCATAAACTAAATCAACCCATAATCACATAATCACACCCCAAGAATTGAGATTTTAGCTAGACATCATAAAAAGATAAAAATAGTTACCAAATTGAGTTTCAATCAACTGGGTAAGATTGATTTCGTATTTACAATGGTCCAATTCGAAGAATCTCAAAGACCCACTTCGAATTTCTCAAAAGTGAAAAACTTCAATTCTTGAAAGCTAGGAAAACTAGAGAAAACTTGTCTCACAGTTCAAAACTTAATAATAGACTTCAATATTATGATATTTGATAGATAAATAACTAAATGTTCAAAAATGTATTTATAGTCGCCAAAAATATGCTGCGAAGAACCACTTAATGAAGTAAGTCAGGCTCACTGAACCGCTCGGCGATCCGCCCGTTGGTCATTTCCATCACCCTTCTACCGTGGCCTTCAACATCCTCCAAGTCTGTAACTTTGGGCCATCCAACACTGCATCGTGGAACCACTCGGCGATCCGCCAACTGTTCCTTTCTTTCGCCAACTTAGTCCTTTCCTTCAGGGCTTGGCACACTAGAACTTTAGGCAGTCATGTAGCCATTCGGTGACTCGCCAAGTGGATTTGGTGATCACCAGGCTTGCTTCTCTTCATTATTTCAGCTTGCTTCGTTCCTTTTGGGAAATTAGTGTCCTTGCTTTGTTCATCAATCCATATACCTAGAAATCAAGGGTTTTACATCAGTTATTGGCACAACATAAGCATTTGTGGGTACCAAATCTATATAAATAAAGCCCGAAATGAGTTCAAATATCGGACTCATCAACACCCCCAACTTAAATATTTGCTTGTCCTCAAGTAAAACTCAAGTTCAGCAGATCAAAAAGGATGTCTCAAATAGTGCTACAAAAGAATCAATCATGAATGCACACAACAAGACTCAACTTACTCATGCAAGGATCAATTGTGCACTCAAAGATTCAAGTTATGACTCACCATTATCAAAGATCCCCAAGTTCACAATACTTGCTTCAAATTCAAGTTCATGCTCAACAAAGGTACTCAAATGTCTTCACACAATGATGATTCCATATTCACACACAATTGTTCAACAATTTATAGCTCCGAAATCACATACAACTCTCACACTCACAAAGATGAACACAATCATGACTTCACCCATAGTTTTGCCCTTATTTTCCAATTAACATTCGCTTCAGCTCACTCCAGATCAAAAAGGTCTTTTCAAAGCTTGTAACAGGGCTTTGTAAATTACATCAGATTGTGAAGCTTTGTAAATGTCACAATTCATTACAATTTGTAACAGTTGTACAAAATAGAAAATAAACCAAAAAACTTGAAGTATAGAAAACACTTTAGAGAACAAGGTAATCATGGAAAGTAGAAATACGATTGATTATATGCATTGCGTATTTAATTAGCACGAAAAGAGCAAATTACGTTGTAAATTGAATTGCAGTATCAAAGTACAAACAATTTAGATATTTAGGTTCATTCTTTCAAGATAATGAAATAATAGATGAAAATGTTACTCCTATAATACGTAATTGAATGGTTAAAATAAAAATGTTATTGAGGTGTTATGTGATAAATAAATCTATATTTACTAAAGTAAAAGGTAAATTTATATGATGACAATAATATGGTAATAAGAATTAGGTCAGTAAAGTTTAATATATTTTCATGAGATGAATATTTTAGAGAAGTGGATGTTGGATGTGCAATCATACAAGATTAGGTAAGATTAAAAAATCACAACCTTCACCATAAGGTACAAGTAGCATGTCTGACATTAAAATGAGAAATCATTTGAGTTGATGTAGGTATCATTTATTTTTAATAAGATTAAAATGTCAAAATCTGAATATATTTCAGTTGTGCATTTAGATTTAAATATTTGACCCTAAATACACGTTTTGAATATTAGGATGTTATATTAAGACCCAATTACTATATAGCTAAGATTATTTTTACATATGAATGTGTAAATTTGTCTATATCTAAAAATTAATGAATATAAATTTAATAAAATGTGAAATTCATCTAATACTATATCAACAAAATATTATTATGTTATAAGAATATATGGTGTTGTTGTGATGACTAGCTATTGTGAGTGTCGATTGTGAATGATCTTGGTTAATAGTGGTGTTGTGGATATTAGTTAGCGATAATGGTGACTAACAATATAAGTTGACACCAGTAGTTATTAGTGGTTATTGATAGTTGGATGATGGTGATAGTAATTATGATGATAAATGAGGAGGATAATTAATAATTGGGAAATGGGTTTGATATACCCCTCAACTTTGTCATTTAGAGCTTATACACCCCTCATTCTGAAAGTGTCACAGATATACCCTATTGTTATTCACACTTCTCTCTCTTTATATTTCTCTTATTTTACATTAAAGAATGAAAGAAAATATGAAATAAAAATAATCAACTCAAATAATTATAATAATAAAAAGTCAAAAAATAATTTATGTGTGAAAAGATCAAATACATGATTTTTTTTAGATATTAAAAATAAAAAAATAATTTAATTTTTTTTTATCACTTTTGTTACTGTAGGGGTAAATGTAAGCTACTTTTATAACGGTAAGGGATATATGTGAATCAATTTTTTAATGATAGGGGCGTATATGAGCCACTTTTGTAACAAAAGGCATATCAACTCTAAATGACAAAGTTGGGAGGCATATCAGACCATTTTTCCTTACTAATATATAATGGTGACTGATGGTAGTGATTGCCAATAGCTATATATCGATGATTGCTATGATAATGGTAATTGGTGGTGATGCTTGTAATAGTGACTAGTGGTAGTGACGACTGATTATAGTGGTTGACAATGGTAATAGTTGAGATTGAGGATATGTAATAATTGTAGATAATGATGGACATCGATGATACTAGTTAATAATGGTGAGAGTTGGTGGTAGCAATGAATAGATTATATTGATGAACTGCCAATCTGCCCATCTTGATATAAATATTCAAATAAACATCTTATTAGATATTAGGACTTTGTTACATATCATAATTATGTAGATATTCAGACTTATTAATTGATTGTCATATTTTAGAAAAAACACAAGCAGACTTACTGATTAGATTATAAATATTGACATTAAAACCTTCCTGAAGAGCAAAAAAAAATGAGAATTAATAATATTATGTGGGTCTGATCTACAAATTTGATTGGGTAAAGGTGTGAAAGGATTACATTTTTTCAACAAAATAGATGCACATGAATATTTTTTTAATCATATTAGGAGTTTTCACTTTTTAAAAAGACTATTGGTGCTTATCGTGACCAACGACACTAACCTACAGTTCGAGTGTCTACGATCGTCGATAGTATAGTAACCCAACTAAAGGTTAGGGTCGTGTCCCAAGGAAGTGGTTTTGAGAATTAATAGAAAAATAAAATTAAGTTCTAACTACTCGTAGCCAAAATACATTAACGAGTAAAAACATAGTAAATTAAAGGGGGTGACACAAAAGTGTCAAATATCGATTTGGGGGTTTTGTCACAATTAGTAAAAACAACAACAATAACAAAAAAAATCAAGTAGGGGTGAGAATTCTTGGGGTGTGACCGCAATACAAGTTGAGATATATAGTTGGGTACATGCTTTAGATAGGAGATTTGCAAAATAATAGTGACTAGGCTAAGCTTTAAATGGAAATAAGTTCCCCCTCGGGCAACTTACCCCGTTTCAAATGCGTTCCTCTCGAACACTCATTCGCAACATGAAGACAAATCTACGACTTACCCCACTCACTCTCTCGAGCTGAGTGTTAGGATATGGAACTAGGGCTCACCCTCTCGGACTGAACCTCATGTCGACCCACTCCTTAGGCCATCAGTCTAGAGGTCTTGATTTCGCGACCTCCCTCTCGGGCAAGTCGAAAACAGATGGGTGGCTTTGTATTTGCAACTACAAACCCTTTAGGTTAAACCACAACCACTAGGTGAAATCACCATTAAAATATATCTAACCTATCAGCAAGCAAGACCCAACAATAATATCAACACATATTTGCTAAATCACACCCCAAGAATGGGGGATTTTAGCCACACATCAAGAAATAACAAAATATACCTAAAATAATAGTGAAATAAAATGGGTATAAGAAATTAAACCTTGATTTAAGCAAAGGAAGAAGAATGGAGAAGACCCACTTCCAACTTGGGGAAGATAAAACCCTTCTTTCTTCAAGTCTCCCAAAACCCTCTCCAAACTTGAGAGAAAATACCTAAAAAGTACTATTCTATTATGGAAAAAAAAAGTGTTCGACTCTCTAAAATTAATACATAATTTTAATATTTATAGATTTCAGAAAATAGTGCTGGCGGATAGTTCGGCGCGGTTAGTCGAGTACGCCGAATGACTCGGTGACTCGCCCTTCTTCTGTCTCAACACCGTTTCGTGCTTTCCTTCAACATCCTCACATTCTGGACCATTGGGTAGTGTAGTACTGCTTCACGGAACTATTCGGTGAAGCGCCGACTACTCCTTTTATTGCCTTTTTGATCCTCTTCCTTCAGGGCTTCGCGTACTGGAACAAAGGGCGGAATCTGTCCCTTTAGTGACTCGCCAAGTGTGCTTGGCGGAGCTCAGGCTTCAGCTTCTTCGTTCTTTTCAGACTTTTTGTTCCTTTTTGCGCCTAAGCGTCCATGCTTCCGCTAAAACTTCAAATACCTGAAACTTAAGAGTTTTCATCAAATATTGAGACAAAATAAGCATTCGAGGACCCTATTTCTATCAAAATAAAGCCCTAAATGAGTCCAATTTGTGCACTCATCAACACCCCCAACTTAAATTATTGCTTGTCTCAAGCAAACTTAAGTTCAGCCATTGAAAAAGGGTGTCTCAAAATAGTGCTACACAAGACTTAATCATGAACAAACACAACAAGATTCAAATTACTTATACAAGGATCAATTGTGTACTCAAAGATTCAAGTTGTGACACACCATTACCAAAGATTCTCATGCTCGCAATACTTGCTACTTGTGCAAGTTCAAGCTCAACAAAAAGTATCTAAATGCCCTCACATGAAGAATGATTCCACATTCACACATAGAGGTTGATCAATTCAAGATCAGGAATCAGATGCAACACTCACACTCAAAAAGAGGAACACAATGCATGTTTTCACTCATAGGTTTGCCTTTATTGTCCAATTGACTTTCGATTCGGTTTACTCAAGATCAGAAAGGTATTTCTAAGGCTTGTAATGGGGCTGAGTGTAAAGATATGGTCATTTAGGCTTAGTAACTTTTTCCTCGTGAGCAGTGGTATTCTCAAAGTATTCCCTTATTTTCCTTTATCAAGTCTTTTTCTAGTGCTTCTAAGTCCTCTTTTTATTCACCTTCATGGATTGCTTGGAAACCCTATTTCCTTCGTACTTTATTTAACATTTTTTTTCTTTTTTTAAGGGGATTTCCACTTTTATGCAATACCATGGGTTAGGGGGGGACTTTTTCTTGCACTTCTTGATTTCTTCTTTTCCTTTTTCACCACACCCCCAACTTAGGCTCTTTGCCTAAGTTGGCTATTCACTACATCACAACTCAAGAGGATCATAGGTAGTGGGTCAAGTAAGGTCTAGGGTTTATCAAGGTTCTTCCAAAGAAAGGTAAGGCTCAAAAGGTGTTCAAAAGAGTTTCACACACTCACGGGTAGGCCACAAAAGAGGTATATGTAAAATTTGGCTCACACTCTTTAAAGTTGCCTAAGATCATTTCAAAAGGACACCTTTCTAAATAAATCAGACTAACAAGGCAAATTCTAGGTTTATTCATGCATGGTTCAAAGCAAGCTAATCACATAAGGCATCGACACTTAAGTCAAACAAGACTACACACTTTCACTAGTGTAAAACGGTCATTACAAGAGAATCAATTCGATTAATGGCTAATCACCACAAGATGCAAATAGTTCACATATTGTCTATGCAACTTCATTTGGTCTCGTCATAGCCGCACATTCATGTTTGTTCGATTGAGAGCACTATTCAAGTCATCAGTATTGATCAGAACTGAAACTTAAATTTTCCAAAAGAACAACCACTTTCAACAAAAGCGGTGGCGAAAATTTTGGAAAAATAATTTTTTTTGGAAGGGCCAAAATCAAAATTTGCATTAATTAAAATCAAAAAGAGGAGCCAGGAGCTCAAACATCCATGAAAGGCAATAGATATGAAACAATTAAAAACAGACAACCCAAATATACACCAAAACACAAATATCCATATCAAGCAAACAAAAGGTGAGTCTCACCCCACCACAAATAAAAAGCAATTTGTCCTCAAATGCAAGTAATAAGAATCCAAAAGTAGATGTAAGCAAGGTAGAGAAGATTGTAAAGAAAGGTCCTGTCTATGCAGTCTCTCTATCTCTCTATCTGCTGGGTCATCAGTGCCCGGAATAGTCTCATATGGAAAAGCAATGCCAGATCCACTAGGGACTGTTGTGGACATCTCGGTCGGCGATGTCTGGATCACCGGCTGCATAACTGTCTCTACTAGATCTGGCAGATCTCTGAATATGCTCACGTCTTGGACTTCTCTTATCTCCTCAACCTGTGCTGCTATCAACTCCTCGCCGGTTTCTGCATCCGACTCTGTCTATGCTACACCATCCCCTTGCACATCTCCAGTGGTCACATGAACATCCTTATCATCTGCCCTCTCTATGAGTGAAGTGAAGTCGGTAGACTTAAGGTAATCTACGTCCTTCCTCAAACTTGCAATCTCAGTTTTTAAATTCGTCACCTCAGAGGTTTCCCATTGTCTGCTCTCACAAACAATTACTCTTACTGTCAAGGCATCAATAGAATTCTGAATGGGAGTAAGTTCTGCTAGTATGGCCCTGTCAATCATCTCTGGAACAGACCTCACCAGTCGGTAGCTCTCACATCAGCTAAATAAGCCAATTGCCCTATCTTCAGGATCATGGCCTGAGTGATTCTGGTAGACTGGGAGGATGAGGAAACACTGGGAGCCTATGAGGAAGAAGAAGAAGGAGTTGGTATACCTGAGGGCTCAGAGGCCGGGGTAGATGAAGGTGTCTCTGTTGGCAATGAGTCAATATTGATCTCTAAAGAAGTATCTGTTGGGGTTGCTCTTTTCCTATCATCCTCCTCTCATGTAAATTATGCCTCTATACGTCAGATATCAGTGGAGGAAGACGGAATGGCCTCTATGTCGCAGCCTTTTTGTTCCTTTTTGCGCCTAAGCGTCCATGCTTCCGCTAAAACTTCAAATACCTGAAACTTAAGAGTTTTCATCAGATATTGAGACAAAATAAGCATTCGAGGACACTATTTCTATCAAAATAAATCCCTAAATGAGTCCAACTTGTGGACTCATCAACTATTAACAATTTTACTATTTTGTTACATTTTCTTTAATCTACGATATTTAGCAATTTGAATATTTAATGAGTTATTTTATTGAGTTAATATGAGCTTGTTCTACATTTTAGATTTTTATTTGTCTAGATATTTTGTTTTTTTGTTGCTTTTGTTTTTATAGTATATATCTCAATTAAGTCAAAGTTAGTTGTATTCCTCAAATTTATAAAGAAAGAAAAAAAAAGAGAAGAATATTGAAAAGGAAATATTAGGCACCATGCCACCATCTTCCTATGTTTTAATGTGCATACTATGGGATAATTAGGTAATTAGACTCAAATTCTTTTTTAGATGGTGAAATTCCCTCTCATTTTTCCCACTCTTTATTTCATAAGGCTAATTGCTAAATTCCCTCTCCCAACTTATGAAATTTCAGTGGGACTCAACTGCTCAACCAACACGTTTCTTAGAGAAATTCATAAAATTATCAAAGATCTTAGGGCCTTCGCCGGCGTGGACCAGTTACAGAGGTTGCACAGGCATGGAGTAAGACGCAAGTGGAGAGGAAGGGTAGATCAAGTAGATCACAGTTAGTTTGGTAAATCTTTCTTCATCTTATAAATATATGTCTGATGTTTTTTCTCGTTATGTGCATTTTCTAGTTGTCATTTTTTCATTCACGTTTCACCCTATAATAATTCAATGTTTAGAAATTGTAGCTTGCATCTTTGCATTTAGATACTGAAGGTTTTCTAACACATCATCTTATGGAATTAATTTGTGCTTGTGAATTGTTTGATAATTTGCTTAAACTAATAATAATTCAATTGATAGTTTAAGTTTTTAGTTAATTAGCATATTTAAGAGATACACGAGTTAAAATTATAACAGTACTCCTTAATGGGGAGAGTTCAGTACTGTACTTTCTTAGATTGAGGATGTGTGTGGGTATCATTAGATTACCTTGATAGGAACATTTTGACGGTAAAATATGTGGTCACAGTACTCATATAATTGTTTATGTAATACTTGTTGATCTATGTATTATTACAAGTGTAAGAGAAGTATTGAAAACACAACTTAGCACAAATTGTTAGTTCCATCCCTGAACTATTGACAGTCTTAAAAACATCTCTCTACTTGACTAACTAAACATAGATACACCCCAATCTGCCACATGACATAACAAGTGGTCTTAAACTCTTGTAGGAGCATGAAACTCTTAATAAAAAGCTGAGAGAAATATTCAAAACATCTTAAACTTGACGAGAATTTAGGGGTGTATTTCACTAATGTTGCAAGATTGGGGTACATTATTTAAGTTCAATTAGTCAAGTAAAGGGGTGTTTTTCAGGCTTTCTCTCTAAAAGTATTGAGGTAAATTTTGGCTAAATTCTTTAGTGGATTCCTTTATTTTCGAAGTTTGATTGCTAATCTTACCCTATTAGAGTCATCATTATTGTTTGAAAAATGAGGGTGTGCTTTTCAACAGGAATGTCTCTAGTAAAAGATTGTATATTTGTATTAGGTGGTATTATAAAGATGTTTTCATCTTTTCAGTCTCATTCAATAGTTTTTGTTGTCTGCATCACTTTATTTCTTGGCTGGTTGTTTGAATCATGGATAAGCAATGCATATCAGTTGTAATACCCAAGAATTTTCATGCTTTATCAAAGTTAACCACAAGAATAAAAACAAGTTTCTTTTGATTTTTTTCTAATTATTATTTACCGTTCGTTTTCATATCCAAATTGATCAGTGCAGCATCTAATCTTGATTTAGTATTCATAAGATAACGCGGTTTAAGGGATCGTTTTTGCTCGCCCACTCTTAGCCTAGTCATGATAGTGGTATGACTTAGGAAAACATTGAATATGAGGAATTAAGATGATCTTTCTAAGAGTTGTTTCCAGTAAAACCAAACTTACACACTTGAGTTCATTTTCTCTGTTTTCTGGTAATGAAATAGTACCATTTCAATCATTCAATTGTAATTCTCAAATGTTTTATTCTAGCTTGCTATTAGAAAAATTTATTGACTATTCTTAAGTTCATAAATCAACATCAATTTGTCTATTTTGATTTTAAGAGTTTCTTGTTTGAGTAATAATTCTAAAAGGAGTTATTTGGTTATTCAACTATATAATAACATCTCTTCGATGATTAAGAACCAGAGAGCCTTTGTAGATGTCTAAGCATGGACAACATAAAACCTTATAAATGTTTTGATCCATAATCTATGTCCTTAAGATTTGGTCTCCCAAAAATATGTAACTTGAGCCTAACTTAACAACAAAAGCTAGTTCATAAGGTGAGAATTACTCAAGTCCATATAAGTAGACCACCAGTTCATTCCCCAACGAAATGTGGAGTCTAAACCATTTCCAATCGTACCATAGCTATATTTAATTCATTTTAACAACTTATTATTTTTCAATTCTATGGTTCAAATTCTTTGACCGAGTTATTTTATTTTTTCATGCAATAAAATGAGATTGACTTGATCTTTTGAATACCAAATAGCTTAATTTCTTGTTAAATTTCTACAAAGTTTTACATAAAATTACTATTAGTGTTTCTTATCTGCTCATTTGTTTAAGTTAAAATTGTCATTCTTGAGTTTTGGTGGGATTGGCATCATGTTTACTCATTTGGTTATAGAGTAATATCTTACCCAAGGATCTTTAATAAAAATCTGTAACCGTTGGATTTTATTAGAGTTCCTCTCTTAAACCTTAAATTTATTGTGTACATTAAGGTCCACGTTCCATTCTTTTTGTCTGTGTTGTTTCATTAATTTTGTTGAATGTCTCTGTTTTGCTTGCTTAGTTCATCAGTGTTTCTTGTTAATTTGTCGATGAATACTTGTGATCTCACTGCAATTTGAATGAACCATGTCATGTTTAAATTGTCTCTAGTAGGGTGATGCAAAACCCAAGTCTTGGTTTTATGAAGGACCATAAAATTAATACTTCAAATGATTTGTATCCTAAATACATAGTTTGTTCAATTCAAAGATGTGTTAATATTCTATACATTTTTATTTTTTGGACATCCACTAACTAGCGCTTTGCATTTAGTTTTGTTCAGTGTGGTTTATAGGTTTTCATCTAATATTTTATTTTATTATTACAGTTTAGTGATGCGGATCAAAAATGCGCTTCGTGCCATGGATAGAGTTTCACCAAGCAAGCACTTAAATATTACCTTTTTTACATTTGTTTGATGTGAAATCACTTATTAAAGTTGTAAACTTTAAGTTATCAAACATAGTTACTAATTGTGTCAATTTGTCATGAATTAAGATTTATGTTGTTTTGTAACTTGAATATTTTAAATGTAGTCTATGTTATAAATGGCAGTACTTACTAAAATTATTTATGCAAATGAATATATAGATTTAGAATAATTTGAATTTTATGATTTTAAAAAAGAAATTATAAACAATTTGTGACGGTTAAAAACCCTTTCAAAAAGAATTAAATAAGATATTGAGACTATATTGTGGGGGTTATAAAACCTCATAGAGTGTAGTTATTAAATTTCTAAAATCATATTTAGGGGGTTATGAATTACCAAAAATTGATTTTAAAAACCACCACAAATTGCTAATTCATTTTGTGGCGGACGTAATGGAGGTTCTATTAAACCGTCACAAATATGCTTGTGGCATAGGTAATTGTGGCATTTTCTAAAACCACCTCAATTAATTTTGTGTGGGTTAAAAACTCCCACAAATCGATAAAAAAACCTCCACAAAATGACCCTTTTTTGTAGTATATGGGTGAATGGATAAAGAGGGGTTACAATTGCATCAAGTTTCATCCAAGAAAAGGATAAGGCTCAAAAAGGGAGTTTAAGCAAGGTTCACACACTTACAAGGTTGGCCACAAAAGAGGTATATTGTCAAATTGTTTCACTCTTCAAAATTGTTGCCTAAGATCATTTCAAGAGCTTGCATCACTTAGTCAACCGGACCAACGGGGCAAATTCTAAGTGTCAACACACAAGGTTCACGGTAAGCTCATCACACAAGGCATTGGCACTAATATCAAACAAGAATCCACACTTTCGCTAGTGTGCAATGTTCATCACAAGAGACTCATTCGATAACCGGCTAGTCACAACGAGATGCAAAAAGTTCAAATATTATCTATGCAACTTCATTTGGCCTCATTGTAGCTGCACATTCATTTTTGTTCGATTAAGAGCACTATTCAAATCATTGGTATTGATCATAACCGATACTCAAATTTGCACAAGAACAACCACAATTAACACAACAAGAGGTGGAAAATTTTTCAGAACGGTCAAAAACCATTTGCAATTAAAACAAGGAGTCATAACCTCAAACATCCACAAAACAGTGTCAAAACACAATTAACAGCACAAAAACCCAATATATAAACAAAAATGATAATAACAACAGGTAGGTATGGAAATACCTCACCCCACCACAAATAAAAAGCAATTTGTCCTTGTTGACACCCAATTTTGGACCTCCACAATATAGATTAATCACCGAGCTTCTTAAATTCCAAACGATTTGAAATAATTAGTTTTTATAAAGTTCCAAATATTTTTCAAGTTACTTTTAATTAATTTTATCATTTTTATAATTTTTAAGTAATATATATGTTTTATATAATTTTGTATATAGTTAGTATATTTTACAAACATTTTGAAAATCATCTAAAAAAGATTTTAATTTTAGTAAACATTTTATTAAATTAGTTTAGTTTCAATTATGATTATAATTTTGAATAATTAGTTTACAATTAAGTTAATTATTTTATTTCATTAAGATTAAGAACCTCGTTAATTAATTAATATTAATTCGTCTTATTTAGGTTTTAGCTGAATTTGTTAATTTAATTCAATTTGGCTATTTCTTAAATTTCAAGATCTAACCCATCTTTGATCTCACCTTAAACCCATTTGGAGACCAAGTTTTGGACCCTTTTTTACCTTTTCCAGCAGCCCAAACCAATTTTGGGCCCATTTCAATCAAGACAAGCCCATCAGCAAACCCAAACCAACAATATAATACCCATACAACCAACAATACAACAACAACAATACCAAAATGACCCCCGCCTGTGTCTTCTTCCTCGCGAGAACGAGACCCAGAATAACGCAACAAATCTAGACGCGAAACCCAGTCCAGATAAAACCTAGATGCGAACTAGACCCGAGCCCAGCTCACACGTCTCCCTCTCCTCTGTCCTTATCCATTCGTACATGAATCTTCCAGGTGTAGAAATCTCCTTGCATCTTTGTCCTTTGCTCTGAAATCAGACGTCTCTCCTCTTGTTTTAGTTGAAAAAATGTACAAGATTCATACAAATTTGTTGGCAACCTTATCACTTAAGGAATTCGAATTTCAAATTCAAAAAATTCATCCAACTTCCACCCAATTTCCCCCCTTTTTTTCAGCCCAAATTTCATCAATCAATGGCCCCCTCTTCTTCTTTATTAAAGGTTGGAATTTAGGTTGAGAAAATAGAGGTTGGAGAATATACGGGAGAGACAACTTACATTTTAGAAGTTGGAGACTACATATAGAAATCAAAATAGACTCAAATAGCGGGTAAAAAACAAGACAAAGGCTAGTGTTCTCAATGCCTGAGCTAGAGTCTATTATTTTTTTAGTCTAGAGTTTAGTCTCTTTCCCGTTCGCTATTCATCGGAATCTGCCGGAGTTCTACTTTGGTGGTGGAATCGTCCTCATAGCTAGCTTGTCCCGCTCGATTCGCTGCCCGGAAAGAGGTTAAAAAACTTTCTCAAGTTTTGTTTCATTGGATCTTTAGTTGTTGTGCTTTCTATTTACGATTTCTCAATTATGTCTTGGTGTTTTCTTTATGAATGGAATCGATAATGGCTTAGCTGAATTTCTCTTAGTCGATTTTTTTATTGTTTGGTTGTTCTCTATATGCAATGTTTTACTCCCTTTCTTTGGTTGTTGTTCACCTGTTTGTGGTTCTTTAAATATTGAATCCTTTCAATCTTTTAGTTCATCATCTTGTTGTTCATCTAAATGGTAGTCATGAAGTCGACCAAGTCTTGGTTTATCATCAATGTTGTTTTCGTAAAAGAATCTCAAAGAGCTAATTAATTTAGGAGTTGTATATCGTTACCAGTTTGTTGTTACCCATTTTATTTTGCCTTTAATGCGTCATATTTGTTAAAAGTCTACTCGTAGCCTAACATTTTTTATTTTGGTCGTTGTTTGTGCCCTTCCGATAAGCATGTTATTCGTTTACAAGTTTATTATTGCTTGCTCGAATAGACTTGGTATACACATCCAATGTGTAACTATAAGTTTGAAATTTGGTTTAGTTTCTTTGTGGGTTTATCGACTTAATGATAGCTGTCCAGCATGCTTGTTTGTTCACTGTAATGAATATGTTAAGAGTGTTTAGAGTCTAAGTCATTTTGTTCCTGCAGTATGTCTTTTTCATGAGATTAATTGTTGTTGTCTATCTTTCTGAATATATGGTATTATTGTATGCTACTTTTTGGTCTATAGCCATACTTTTGTGAATAATTGTTTCCCCTGTTTGAACTAATTAGTTTTTGTTGTGATTAAAATTAGTGAGAATCATTTATTTTTTTATTTTCTTATGATGTTTAGGCTCTAATAAAGTTGCATAAATATTTACATCAATACTTCTTATATTGAATATGTGGGTTGTCACTTATGTTTTTTTTTTATTTGTTTTGTTACGTGTGAAATCCGTCTGAGTTCCATATGAACTCCTATTTCCTTCCCCCTTGCATTTCGAGAGAGCCATAAAGGCTCGAATTTTTTTCGGGTCAGCCAGCCAATGGAATCGAAGAACAGGTCCCCGGAGTTGATGTACAGGTTTCAGAGGAGAAAGAAGAGGTTGTATACATTATATATAGCAGTATATACGCGAGATATGCATCAATATACAATAATATATACTCACTGTATACACCATACATCACAGTAGAAATGGGCATGAGAAGATTCCAGTTTTTGTGTTTTGTTGTCATTGGTCCAAAAGCCCATTTATTTTTAGTATCATATGCTAGCTTTAAGACAGGTGAAATTATTGAAGCATTTTGAGGGTTTTGACTTGGGTTTTTGAACTTAACTAATTTGGAACATTGTAAAGGCTAGGAGACTCTTACCCAGCTGATGGTTAATCGAGTTGGTAATTGTTTTTACCTTTTTATGATGTTTGGATAAAACCTCCATTCTTGGGGTGTGATCATGTGATTATTGATTGAATTAGCTTATGGTTATTGATTATTACTGATTTAAATGCTTAATATAAGTGGGTTTAATTGATAGTTGTGTTTTAATCTAAGAATTGTAGATGCAAAGGCAATTCGAACTTAGAGTTCTAGGCTTGCTTGAAAAAGGGGGTTTAGAATCAAAGCTTTCAATTGATGATTGTAGTTATTGGGTTGATATGGGTTTAGCTTGAAAGAGTAAATCCTAACCCCAATTCTACCTATCTAGCTCGAGAGAGTAGATTAATTAAGGTGTGGGTTGTTCTTATTTGCTAAGCTTGTTGATGTTCGAAAACAATCACTTGAATCGTGATGGTTGTTCGAGAGAAAGCTATCTCACCTATATCCTAGCCTACCCACTGTTATTTAGCTATTTTTTAGTAGTTTCAATTACCCATATAGTGAAATTTGCCTATAATCGATCACATCCCAAAAATTCCTCTTTATATTGTTATTTCATTATTGTTTGATTGCGTTGTAGCTGATAATTGCAAACCAAAACCCCTCATCTGACATTCATTGTCACCCCTTTAGACTGGTTTACATGTCTTTTTTGATATTTTCTATTCCTATAACTATTTAGACCACATTTGTACTTCATAACTGAATTTGAACACGTACTGCTCCCTATGGGTTCGACCCAACTCTTCGTTGGGTTTTATACTTCTTAATGATTGTTTACACCTTGAATTAGATGAGTGTGTTTGAAATGTTAATCAAAATGGCGCCACTACTGGATATGTGGTGTTGTTTGAAATTCTTTTATTGAAGTTAAATTGTGATCTTTTTAGTTGTAGTTGAATCGACATACTTTAGTTTTGTGTTTGTGTTGTTTGTGTTGAATAGAGGAAGATGTAACGACCCGAGAGCAACCCCTAGTCGTTACCGGCGTATTCGACCTCAAAGAGGTCTTATACAAGCCCTTAGCATTCATCATAGCATATATCATATAATAAAATCACAAAAAGTTTAAAACTTTTACATTGGAAGTTCAACTTCACTTCATATAAAAAAATAGAATCTAACTTCGTCACAAAGTACCATCTAGACATAGAAGTAACGAAAATGGGACTTAGCCCTTACATCAATAAGAAGTCTAGAAATAGGAAAGTACAACAATGTCTTTCAACATAAGCAAAGAACTAAACATAGAAGCTAGATCATAGGGTCTTGTCCTCAGACTTGAGGACTCACCAACTTGG
>JAJOOR010017775.1:0-19420 GCA_036250505.1 Solanum acaule
CTAGTGGATCCACTAAGTTAAGCGTTCTATATGACGACAAAGTATAGGACAGTTCTGGCAGCGTGGGCAAGACGCTGTATCACCACTTAGGCTCATAGTGGTGGTTGTCGGTTAGAGAATCTCCCACAGAAACTATATTATTTTATTATATGAGTAAAGTTGGGTTTGTTACTGCATTTCCTTTAACGAACTAAGTTGCTTTTACTATTTTATAAAGATTTTTCATATATTGCATGTGTTCATTGCTTTATTCTGAGTTAAGTTTCTCATGAGTTGAGAAGAGCCAAGGTAAGTGTTCCTTTCAAAATCTTTTCAAGCCTATGTATTGTTTAGCAATCCAACTGGCATACTCGTACATTCAATGTACTGATGCCAGTTGGCCTGCATCTTATTATGATGCAGACGCAGGTAATCAGGATCAACATCCAGCGCTTCATCGATCCAATTGAGCATTCAAAGTCTGTTGGTGAGCCTCCTTGCTTTCTGGAGGACTCCTTTATTTGCTTTCTAGTTTAGTCCATTAGGATGTTGTGGGGTTTGTCCCAACATCCATCTCAGTTGTTTTAGAGGCTTCATAGACAGTCAGTTATTAGATCTTTAGTCTTCTCATTTTATATTATGTTAAGACTTGGGTTGCCATTTTGGCCAAGTTGAATGTTTAATTCTTCTAACATTCTAAGTTATATAATTAAGCTATTTGAGTAAGTTCATTTGATAATTGTAATAATGCTTAGAGTCTTCCGCTGAGTTAAGTAAGTCAGACCAAGAGTTCGCTTGGGGCCAACAATGGTTCTCGAGTGTCAGCCACGTCCAGGGTGTAGACTTGGGGTGTGACAACAACAAGCTTAAGAAATTTAATATTGATGGTATTTTCTGTGGTAAGGAAATTACTTCTATTTTCTGTGTTCTTTTTATTAGGAAAAGAAAAAGAAGAAAAAGTGAATTATTTTATCATATGATAAAAGCGATTTGGGATGAATTAGTACTACTTTAATATGTTGGAGTATATATTCTGTAGTAAGTTTTTCTTGGATGGGTAAAATTATTTTTATTTTTTTCCCAAGTGCATTCAAGCATGCACCCCTTCAATTTTCTTTTCAATGAGAAAGTTATTTTGCGCATAAAGGTTAAGATATTCACTTTAATTTTGTTTTCCTATATTCTTGGTTTTATATAACTATGCAAAGAAGTGAATGAACAATGTTGTCTTCTAACAGTATTTGAACATATGTTTAGTTTCTTGTTGAAATTAAATGTCTTCTGGAGGAAAATAGGAATATGATGGAAACAGAAAAAATAGCAAGAAAAGTGACTTGCGTGAAATCATTGCTGACAAATAGAATATGATTCAATGAGAGTAAAAATCAAGTTATATCCTTATTTCCCTTGATTATTATTTTCTTTTTCTATCCTCTATAAGTTATGAGATTTATTTCATAAACATTAGGATAGATGGTCGTTATGTGATGATCTCATAATATGTATTTATTATTATTAATATGTATTCTGTTTAGAGGAGAAAAAAAAACTTTTGTAGTTTTTTACTCCATGTGAAATTTGACTGTGTTTTTGACTTTTGGAGACTAAAATCTTTTGATTTTTTTTTACTCCTTTGGTTTGAAGAATATAAGAACTTCACGAAAAAATCAGATTGTTCATTGGTTTGAAGAATATAGAAACTTCACCAATCTGTTAAATACTCTGTTTGAATGAATATTCTGACTTGACTAGTATAAAATCTTCATCAAGAATTTTAAGGCTAAATTATTTGAAAAAGGTAAAATCTTCATTTTAGCTCGAAGCAGTGTTGTATTTGAGGTTTCTGGAAATTAAAACCTGTTTTGGTTTACTACTCTGTCTGAATGTGAAACTGATTCGCAGAATATAAAAGCTTCATCAGAATTCAAGGTTCATTCGGTTAACGATTAGAAGAATATAAAAACTTCATCGTTAAACTAGAAACAAGTTGTATAAAGATTGAATCTTTATTGTTAGTATTCTAAATACTAAATGGTGTGTCTAGTTGTGACAAAATGGGGAAAAAACACACTAGTGACATAAAATTAGTGATTTTTGTGCCTGCAATGGGTGTTTATATGGATTAAATCTCCAAAAGAAGGCTTCGTGTTGCCAATGTGTAAGCATGGGAAAAAATATGTGGAGAATAATTTCAAATACTTGAAAATTTTTTTTGAGAACATATTTAAAATGGGGGGTTCTTTACTTGTGATAAAGACAAAATTAGACTTACTATCTAATTTAAATTTGAAAGTACAAGATATGAAATTTAATGACATTCTTGTATTATATTAGACCCACAAAATTCTTGGAGTATATTTGATATTGTGGACGTTGAGTCTCTCTTTACTAGTATATGATATGACTAGCTAGTATAAAACCACAAAATTATATTACTCGTTCAAAAGAATTGTATTCTTTGATGAAGAAGTTTCACTTAAAATATTGTGATTTTTCATGAAAAGATATGTCTATTATAATTTTTTTTTTGTATAGACATGAACATTGGTGAAAAGTGATCTGTTATGTTTGTGTTGTAAAACAAACATTTGGGTCATATTGCCATTATTGGACCAATGAGACTATGATCATGGGTAATTCTATAGCAAATTGAATGTTATGGAAAGGTCCTTCTGAAAAGGACATATGGCAAGGTGTTGACTCAAAAACAATGTCTGTATTTGAGAAAGTTATAAAAAGTAGAGAACAAAATATTTGTGGGAAAAGGTTACCTCATAGAAGGTGTTTTCAAACTTAGTATTTCTGTTTGTTCTGACTTGCTTGAATCAAATTGTTTATGACATGAATGCTTAGGACATGTCAATTGCAAAAACCTTGCAAAAATTGATCAACTTAGAAATTTTGCCTAACTTCTAGTGCAATAAATCAAAATGTCAAGTATATGTTGAATCTAAGTATGTTAAGCATACTTATAAATTTGTTGAAAGGAATTTTAATCCTTTAGAATTGATATACACTAACATTTGTGATATGAAGTCAACACTATCTCTTGGTGGGAAAAGTATTTCATAAATTTTATTGATAATTGCACTGGATAGTGTTATGTCTATTTGATGTATGGTAAAGATGAAGCAATAGAAACATATAGGCAATATAAAACTGAAGTTGAAAAGATTGTCATGATTAGAAGTGGTAGATGTGGAGAATATAAATCTTCTTTTGTAGAAATATATTTGAAAAATATAATCATCCATTAAATTACTGCACATACTCACCTCAATATAATGAAATTATTGACAGGAAAAAAAATGAACTTTGAAGGAAATGTTGAATGTCATGTTTATAAGTTCAGGTTTACCACAAAATTTGTGGGGGTGCTATCATTATAGCAAAAGAGAACAACAAAAAGTTTGTCTGTTCAGTAAGAGAGAAACAAAAAGTTTTGTTTGTTAATAAAGGGAGCAACAAATAAAAAAAAACTTTTGTTTGTTAAGAAAGGGAGCAACAAATAATAAAAAACTTTTGTTTGTTATGAAAGGGAGCAACAAAAAGTTGTGTTTGTTCAAGCTTTATTGTATCCTGATAGAGTATTTCTTGTCGTCCTATAAAGTATATAAAAGCAATAACATAGGTGATCTAACAATTTCCAATACAGTCTATTCCATATGAGAAATGGAAATGAGGAACTATTCCCAAACGGGTCAAAATAGGACCTAAGACTGTGGATTGTATGTTCATTGGATATGCTACAATGAGTAAAGCATGTTAATTTATGGTTCATAAGTCCGAACCGTCGGATAGTCAAGTGAAGGGTCTAAACGACCTTGGAAAGAACCAAATGAGAATATACTTAATAAAGAGATTCAGAGGCGTAGTAAATGTCAATGGACAAATTACTTCCTCCGGGTTTGATTTTGTAACATTCTTCTTGAAAATGAGTCCATATAGTCGAAGAAGATATGTCTTTTGTGGACTCATCCTTTTTGGAAAGAGGTTGTCAATAGTAGGATAGATACAATCTTGAGCAACCACACTTGAGAGTTGGTTGATCTTCCTCCAAGAAATAAACCTTTGGGTTCAAAGTGGATATACAAAAGGAAAAGAAAGTTGATGAAACTATTGACAAATACAAAGCAAGACTTGTTGTCATAGGCTTTAGATAATAAGAAAGTCTTGATTATTTTGACACATAATAGCCACTAACTAGAATTACATCAATTCAGATGTTAATTGCGCTAGTTGCGGTATATGACCTTCAAATTAGTCAAAATGGATGTGAAAACATTTTTTTAAAAAAATGGAAAATTGAAGGAAGAAATTTACATGGAACAACCTGAGGGCTTTGTGGTTCCTGGTAAAGAAAAAAAACTCTGTAAACTTGTTAAGTCACTTTGTGGACTAAAATCAAGCGCCCAAATAATGACATGCGAAGTTTGACCAAACTACGTTGGCAAATGAATTCAAGATTAATGAATGTGATAAATGTTTTTACATTAAAGACACTCCAAATCACAAGGTCATTGTTTGTTTTATGTTGATGACATGTTGATCATCAAAAGAAACATTTCTGATATAAATGCTACAAAGCATATGCTAGAAAGTAACTTCGATATGAAAGACATTGAAGTTCCTGATGTGATTGAAAATGTACACGACAAGTTCAAGTATTTGGATTTCAATATTGTCAAGACTCCAATAAATATGAGTTTTGTACTTCAAAAGAATGAAGGCAAAAACGACTCACAATTGGATAATGCTAGAGTATTGAGAAGTATGATATATATCATAAAGTGTACGTGATCAGATATAGCATGTGTTATTAGTAAACTGAATCGGTTCACGAGTAATCTCAATTAAACTCAATAGATGACAAGGAAAAGAGTTTTAGAGTATTTAAAACATACTTAAAAACTATTTCTTTACACTATAACTAATATTCAACAGCATTGGAAGAATATAGTGATGCAAATTGAATCACCAGGTCAAATGAAGTAAAATCATGACTGGATATGTATTTACTCTTGGTGGAGGAGCAGTCTCTTGGAAATCTCCCAAACCTTTTAGCTCCAGTATGCATACACTGTGAGAGTTAATTTGCAATAGGTAGGGCATGAAACATGATATATAACGGAAAGTCTCGTCATATATGACGTAGACATAATATCGTTAGAGAACTACTCTCTAGTGGAATTATCATAATTGACTATGTAAAGTCAAAGGATAATGTGTCGGATCCACTTATAAAGGCCTAACTAGAGAGGGAGTTGATATATTATCAAAGGGAATGGGACTATAGCTAAGAACAAGTCATTATGGAGGTAACTCTACCTAGAAGACTGGAGATCCCAAGATCTAGGTTCAAGGAGGTCAAACAAATTCATTAATGACGGTTCAACATTGTCAAAATATTTTTTATGGTCCATTCTCATGATAAGACAATGTTTAGTAACAATGATAAAGGCATTAGGACTTTTTAATGATTTCTAATTTTGATACAGGGTATATCAAATGTTGTATCTATGGGATAAAACATTTAGAAATCACCTATGTAAGTGTGAAGTGTACGCCGCTTCAAGGAGAATCCGGTAAGGCCAGTTCTCTACGCACTTATAAACCAAAACGCGTTCATGGTTGAAACGAACAAAACAATGAGAACCAAAAATAGTTCAAGGGTTGATTGTATGACTTATGTTGTCTAGGTATACACCAAAGCTCGGCGGTTCAAAGATATCAAATCTACCGATGGACCAAGTATATCCGATATATGTTCACTATGGAAAGTTCAAAGGGAAACCCACTTATCTAGATGCAATCAATCCTTAATTAGGAATCACACAGTTTTTCATGCATATGTTTTAACAATAGCCATTCCCTATTCATGTGGGGATTGTTGGGTTTTAAAGGTGTGAACAAGAAATGAAGGATTGTGACTCTCCTGAAGAGTTGTGACTATGCCGAAGGGTTGTGACCTTTATGAAAGATTGTGTCCTTTCTAAAGGGTTGTGACCGTTTGAAAGGTTATGCCTTTTCCAAAGTGTTGTGACCTTTCTGCAAGGTTGTCTTCTTTCCAAAGGGTTGTGACCTTCACCCTTTGTTGGCTATAAATAAAGAGGTTTTCTCTCATTTTTATGTATCGAATTCTTCCCTTCTTTTGCATACATTTCTTACAAAACAAAATCGATCGATCGTGTTTGTGTGCGTAATTCGTTGCTGTCATTTTGAGTTCGTTGAAATTATCGAAGTTTGAGGTACAACTATTTCTTTAATGGTTAATCTGTTTTATCTTGGGAGGAATTAATCTGCAACCTTGGGTACTTGAGGGGATTAAATTTTTTAAGGACACACAATGGGTTTTGTGGACTCGGATAGTTCTTTGTGTTTTTCTTTTCATCTTTTATTATTTCTGGTTTGCTAATCTGAATACATGACATAACAATAGGACCTAGTATAGAGATGAGAGACGTGAGGACAACTTAAAGGAACATGTGCCGGATGAAACAAAGAAAAGAATCAGCCTAGCAAACCTTGGCGTGTTGCTGGCACACGTTGCCAGGCACTGAACTACTGAAGTCAGGCCTTGGCGTAGTGCTGGCGCGTTGCGCTAGGGCCTAAACTTTAGAAGTCAGGCCTTGGCGTACTACTGGCACGTCACATTTGGGCCTAAACTACTGAAGTCAGGCCTAGGCGCTATCCTGGCGCGCCGCCCCGGGCCCCTCCCCAACAATTGACGATTTTTTTTGGTAAAATTCAAGCTTCAAACTAGTTTGGATTCGCAAACCCAAAGCCAATGCATGATACCTTTATAAAATTCCTTTTTAAAACATAAATTTACAAATCCCTAGGGTTCATGTGTTTCTAAGTATGAACAACACTACAAGATTTTTAAGAGAACTAAGGAAATCAAACTTAAATTGCTAAAGAATGAAATTCAATATCAATAATCATGAATGGATCCTTTATATGTAACCGTTTCTTGACTAAATCGAGATATAGGGCGTGAGGATGAACAAGTCCAACCCTGAGAAGCCTTACATACTTCGAAAGGACAATGTTCTTGGAGAAATCCTAAGTTCTTTAAAGAACGCTTGAAACCCTGCCCTTTTCTCCTCTTGAAACCCCGCTCTAAAACTCTAAGTGTTTTGGAATGTGAAAACGTGGTATAAATCTGATTAGACCCTTATTTGGGGTGAACTAAACGTGCTAGGCCTATTAGAAAAAATAAAAGATCAAAATACCCTTCTAATACGAATGAGGTGCATTAAATAGAGATGCTTCACTCAAACGGGCATAAGTTTTACCCCGAGCTCGAAATTAGGCAAACGTGGAGGCATTGGAAAGACCTTCAACTTGGCAGGTCATGGATCTCTTAAATATTATGTGTTAAAAGATATGGTCGTTTGAAGTTGACCAAAACTAAAAATTGATGGTCACTTGTGCAAATTTTTCTTTAGTTCTTTTTGGAATCTGAGGTGTTACAATATCTCCCTCTTGAGAACATTTGTCCTCGAAAACATCTAGCAACCCAACTCAAGTACACATCATGCTATTAACATAAACTCAACATATGAACTTAAAGATTACTTTACAAAGAGTTAGTACCTTGGTCAGAAGGAAAGAGTTGAGGGTACCTCTTCTTCATATCCTCCTCAGCCTCCTAAGTAGCTTCCTCAATAAATTGATTCCTGATGCAACTTCTTTGGTTCTCAACTTGCGAACATGACGATCAAGAATCTAAATCACTACTAAAAAATGACGGACTGAAAAGCGACGGATGGCGTCGCTCAAAAAAATGACGGCTTTTGCCATGCTGTCCGTCGCTTTTTAATAAAAATAATTATTTTTTAGATTATTTGACGAAAAGCGACGGACATCATCTCTTAGTCCATTGCTTTGTTTAGCGGATTTTTGCGCCAAATATATATATAATTAATAATTATTTATTTAATATAAATAGCGACGCCGTCCGTCACTTTTATTAGAAATAATTATATATACATTAAAATATTATGCACGCTGTCCGTCGCTTTTAATTTATTTTAAGATATTAATTTGTTTTTTACTATAGCGATGGAAAGCATCAGTATGTCCGTCGCTTATTGGTCAACTATTTTAAAAAGCGACGGACAGTGTCTCTTAGTCCATCGAGTTTTGGTCAAAATGTTGGTCAACTATTTTTTAAAAAAGTGACGGACATAGAGACGTTGTTCATCGCTTTTCATTAAATATCTAAAACAAAGTCGTGATTTTCCCCCATTTCCCCATTTTTGAAAATTCTTTCCATTCCTCACCTCCGTCACTGCTGCCGTCGGACCCGTCACGAGCTAGCTGCCGCCGCCTGCTTCTCCGTTGCTGCCGGACCAGATGCCGCCTCCTGCTTCTCCTCTCTCTTCAATCTCTCCTTCTCCTTTAAGGTTAGGGTTTATTAATTCATCAAAAAAAATTCAAATTGAGCTATATTTTGATTTTGTTAGCTATTTAATTGTAATTAGTTTATTGAATTTGTGTTTATTGATTGTTAGTTTGAATTAGGGATTTTTAGTTAGTGAGTGAATTGAAAATTTTAATGTTAGAGTTAGTTTGAATTAGGGTATCTTAGGATTTGTTTGAATTTGGGTATTTCTTGAGTTAATTAGTTTTATTTTGGGATTGAAGGATTAGTTTGAATTAGATTATAATTTAAGGAGTTGTTTGAATTTGGGTATTATTTGAGTTTGTTTGATTTTTGGATTTTAGGACTAACTAGAGTTTGAATTATTATTGAGATTTTAGGACTAATAGTTTGAATTTGGGATTAGGAATAGCTAGCTAGTTTTAATTTAGGATTTTAGCACTAGTTACATTTTAGGACTAGTTTGAAATTGTGATTTTAAGACTAGTTTGAATTTGGAATTTAGGACTAGTTTGAATTATATTTGAGAATTTATGACTACTAATAGTTTGAATTTGGGATTTTAGCACTAGTTTGATTTTTGATGTAACACCCCGACTTTTTAAAACGTCTAAATTAACTCGTATCTTCGTGGAAAGACAAGGAGGGTGGGTAATAAATTAAGAATGATGTGGTATGTCATATTTTAAGTGTTCTAGGGTTGTATCTCAAGTTTTGAAGTTAAGTAAGTGGCAAAATAAAAGTTGGCGAAAGTTATCGTAAGTTCCTTTTAAAGATTTCTCTGAAATTTGGGTCAAATGTATTGGATGTTTTCTCCCAATATATAAAGAGTTAGAAGGCATATTACCCATTAAATCGAAGCCCTACCAGTCTAGTTTGCAATTCACAAAAATCCGTATCAAACCGACATCAGAGTAAAAAGTTATGAGGGTTTTACTAGGGACTGCCGGGGGAGAATCCGGGTCGGGTCAAAAATATGGTATGTCCGCTTATTTAACGTTTTAAGCCATGAAAACATTCCATTTCAGTTCCAAACCAGAGAGAAAGCTTAAGAGAGGGTTCCTATAGAGTTCTAGCATTATGAAGATTAGTTTTTGACGATTTCTACCATTAAACATTGCCCCCGTGCCTAGAAACGTAATTCCTAGACGTGGCAATTGTTTCTCCCTTCTATTAGCTGCGTTTGGAGTTAGTTTTTGAAGATATTCATTCTAACATGCCCGGTAGCTTCTTGCTTATCGAATGTGATGCACAACACATTTATAAACAAGACTCTACTAGACACGGCTTGCAGACTCTACTGCGGTAGAGTGTATTTCGGGAGGTGCAGACAGGGTACCACAAATTGTTATTCTTGTAGACAGGAGGGGCATGGGTGGAGAAACTACCCTACCATAGGTCAGGGTGGTATAGGTCAGTCGACCAGGTCAGCTGTAGGTTCCTCCTCATCCGCATAGTCTACAGGGCATGGACCCCAGACTTTAGCACGTAGAGGTAGAGGTGGAGTTAGAGAGGGAGCATCTAGTTCTGGTAGTGGACAGAACCGTACATATTCACTAGCCAGCTAACAGGACTCAGAGTCATCACCAAATGTTGTGACAGGTACATTGATTGTTTGCTCCAATTGTGTTTATGCTTTAATAGATCCTAGATCTACTCTGTCTTATGTTACTCCATTTATTGCGGGGAAGTTATGTATAGTAGCATAGTCATTAGATCAACCCTTTATTGTATATACACTAGTTGGTGAGTCTATTATTAACAGGAGAGTCTATCGAGGTTGCACGGTAGAAATTATCGACCGTCAGACCTCTGTAGATCTCATAGAGTTAGAAATGGCTGATTTCGATGTCATTATGGGTATGGACTGGTTAGCATCTTGTTATGCTAATGTTGAGTGTCGGACAAAGATTGTTAGATTCCACTTTCTAGAAGAGGCAGTTCAGGAATAGAAAGGCGATACAGAAACGCCGAAAGGTAGGTTTATTTCCTATCTTAAGGCGAGGAGGATGATCACTAAGGGTTGTATTTATCATCTTGTTCGCGTTCATGATATAGATGCAGAACCACCGACTCTTCAGTCTATTCCGGTAGTTAATGAGTTTCAAGATGTATTTCCAGACGAGCTCCTTGGTATCCCTCCAGAACGAGAAATTGATTTTACTATCGATATGCTACCAGGTACACAACCGACATCTATCCCTCCTTATAGAATGGCTCCTGCTGAGCTAAAAGAGTTGAAGGATCAGTTGAAAGACTTGCTGGATAAAGGCTTTATTAGGCCTAGTGCTTCACCATGGGGTGCGCCAGTGTTATTCGTAAGGAAGAAAGATGGCTCACTAAGAATGTGTATTGATTACCGACAGCTGAATAAGGCAACTATAAAGAATAAGTATCCCCTTCCGAGGATCGATGACTTGTTTGATCAGTTACAAGGTGCTAAGTGCTTCTCAAAGATTGATTTAAGATCAGGGTACCACCAGATACGAGTTCGGGAAAAAGACGTTCCAAAGATAGCTTTTAGAATCAGATATGGACTCTTTGAGTTCTTGGTAATGTCTTTTGGATTAACTAATGCCCCAACAGTGTTCATGGACTTGATGAATAGTATATTTAGGTCATATCTAGACTTGTTTGTGATTGTATTTATTGATGATATTTTGGTGTATTCACGTTCAAAATTAAAGTTGAGCATGCAAATCATTTGCGAGCGGTCCTTCAGGTTCTGTGAGACTGAGAACTTTATGAAAAGTTTTCTAAGTGTGAGTTCTGGTTGGACTCTGTAGCTTTCTTAGGCCATATTGTATTAGATACAGGCATTGCGGTTGATATACAAAAGATTGACGCCGTAAAGACTTGGCCCAGACCTACGACTCTGACTGAGGTTCGTAGTTTCTTAGGGTTAGCTGGGTACTACAGAAGGTTTGTAGAGGATTTTTCTTCTCTTTCAGCCCTATTAACGAAGCTGACTCAAAAAACAACTAAGTTCAAGTGGACTGAGGCTTGTGAACATAGTTTCCAGGAGCTGAAGGACAGGTTGACATCAACACCAGTTCTAGCATTGCCAGAGGGTTCAAAAGGCTATGTGGTGTATTGTGATGCTTTTGGTGTTGGGTTGGGATGTGTTCTAATACAACATGGTAAGGTTATCTCATATGCTTCAAGGCAGTTGAGAAAACATGAAAAGAACTATCCAACCCATGATTTAGAGTTGGCCACAGTTGTGCATGCGTTGAAGATCTGGAGACTTTATTTTTATGGCGTTAATGTTGACATCTTCACAGATCATAAAACTTTCAATATATCTTTAGACAAAAAGAGTTAAATCTGTGACAACGTCGATGGCTTGAGTTACTGAAAGACTACGATGTGGATATTTTATATCATCCAGGAAAGGCGAATGTGGTAGCCGATGCCCACAGTCGAAGATCTATGGGTAGTTTATCCTATTTAGGTGTTCAGAAGCGTGAGCTAACGCGAGAGCTTCATCAGTTAGCTAGCTTGGGAGTCAGATTGTTAGAGGCAAAAGATAGTGGGGTAACAATTCAGGACACAGCCGTATCATCTCTAGTTGTAGAAGTAAATTAACGACAAAAAAAGGATCCTAGCTTATAGCAGCTCAGAAGCAAGGCTCAGGATCAACAGTCTTTAGCATTTGATATAGCAGGAGATGGAGTCCTTAGATATAACAGTCGATTGTGTGTTCCAAATGTTGCATGGCTTTGACATCAGATTATGGAAGAGGCACATCATTCCTGTTATTCTATTCACCCTAGTTCGACGAAGATGTACCATGATATTAAGGAGTTCTATTAGTGGTAGGGGATGAAAAAGGACATTGCTGAGTTTGTGGCACAGTGTCCTAACTGCCAACAGGTGAAGGTTGAGCACCAAAAGCCCGCTGGGCTAGTTCAGGAGATAGCCATTCCTTTGTGGAAGTAGGAAGCAATTAATATGGATTTTATTACAGGGTTACCTCGATCGCGTCGCAAGTTTGACTCTATTTGGGTAATTGTTGATAGACTAACAAAATCAGCCTACTTCTTACCAGTCAGGGCTACTTTTACGGCCGAAGACTATGCAGGGATCTATATTAGAGAAATTGTTAGGCTACATGGTGTCCCAGTATCTATTATCTGTGATAGAGGAGCACAATTTACTGCCAACTTCTGGAACTCCTTCCAGAAAGGACTAGGGACACATGTTAATCTTAGTACAACCTTTCACCCTCAGACAGATGGCTAGGCTAAGCGTACAATTTTGATACTCGAGGATATGTTACGGGCGTGCGTGCTAGACTTCAAGGGAAGTTGGGATGACCACTTCCCTCTTATTGAGTTCGCATACAATAATAGTTATCATTCCAGCATCGGGATGGCACCTTATAAGGCTTTGTATGAGAGGAAATGTAGGTCCCCTATTGGATGGTTCGAGGTAGGTGAGTCAGGGTTGATTGGACCCGATTTAGTACAACAGACAGTGGAGCAGGTTAAGCTCATTCGGGAGAGGTTGCTAACAACTCAAAGCTGACAGAAGTCATACTCAGATGTGCGACGAAGGGACTTAGAGTTTTGTGTTGATGACTGGGTATTCTTAAAAGTCTCGCCTATGAAGGGTGTTATGAGATTTGGCAAAAAGGGCAAGCTTAGTCCAAGATTCATTGGGCCATACTGGATCCTTCGGAGGGTAGGATGGGTGGCTTATGAGTTAGAATTGCCTTCGGGGCTAGAATCTGTTCATCCAGTTTTCCATGTATCGATGCTACGGAAGTGCGTAGGAGACCCTTCTTGGGTTGTCCCGATTGAGGATGTTCATATCACAAAGGAGTTGTCCTATGAGGAAACTCCAATTGCCATATTAGATCGACAGGTTCATAAATTGATGACCAAAGAGGTGGCTTCGGTTAAAGTATTGTGGAGAAACAAGAATAGAGAAGAGGTGACCGGGGAGGCTGAGGATGGCATGAGGTCCAAATATCCTCACTTGCTTCAAACCCCAAGGTGATGGCATATCAGTTTATTTTAGTGCAATGAGGTTAGATACCAATATGATTTTTTTTATAATGTTGCTTATTATTATTATTATTGTTGTTGTCGTTGTATATTTGCTCGCACTGTTATTGTGGAGCTATAGTGCTTAGCTATTTATGTCATCCTATGAGACGCCAAGGTTAGAATTTTTGTGTTTCATGTTCCTAGATAGTCACATTTACAAAGGATATTCTGCCTAAATTTTTGAAACTCCTAAGGACTTAACGGCATGACTCAGATTTTTTTCATTCGTGGATGAATGTTTCTAATAGGGGAAGGATGTAACTCCCCGACTTTTTAAAACGTCTAAATTAACTCGTATCTTCGTGGAAAGACAAGGAGGGTGGGTAATAAATTAAGAATGATGTGGTATGTCATATTTTAAGTGTTCTAGGGTTGTATCTCAAGTTTTGAAGTAAAGTGGCAAAATAAAAGTTGGCGAAAGTTATCGTAAGTTCCTTTTAAAGATTTCTCTGAAATTTGGGTCAAATGTGTTGGATGTTTTCTCCCAATATATAAAGAGTTAAAAGGACTATTACCCATTAAATCGAAGCCCTACCAGTCTAGTTTGTAACACACAAAACCCCGTATCAAACCGACATCAGAGTAAAAAGTTATGAGGGTTTTACTAGGGACTGTCGGGGGAGAATCCAGGTCGGCTCAAAAATATGGTATGTCGGCTTATTTAACATTTTAAGCCATGAAAACATTCCATTTCAGTTCCAAACCAGAGAGAAAGCTTAAGAGAGGGTTCCTATGGAGTTCTAGCATTATGAAGGTTAGTTTTTGACGATTTCTACCATTAAACATTGCCCCCGTGCCTAGAAACGTAATCCCTAGACGTGGCAATCGTTTCTCCCTTCTATTAGCTGCATTTGAAGTTGGTTTTTGAAGATATAAATTTGTATTTATTGGTGTTTCTTCAAGGTTTAAACTTGGTTAACTAAGGTAATCATCTTGGGACTCTTTTATGATTGTTTTTATGAATTTCTTCGGACGTTTCGACAAGTTGGGGCAATATGGCAAATCTGCCAATTTAAGATTAATTATGAACTGTTTATAGGAGCGTACCAGCTGTGTATATATAGTGTTTGCAAAGCTTAGGACATAAGGAACAACTTTCGTGAAGGAACTACGGTCTTTCGAGCGTTCATTGGAAAGGTATGTTAAGGTTATTCCCTTCATCGACATATTTCCTTAGTGGTAGTTTACGTTGGTGATCTTGTAGATGTAATTGTGAGTGGTTGGCTGATTAAGTGGTTATAAACCCTAATTTTAGGGACTCATAATCTATTAAGAATGACCCTAAGTTAGGAACGACTTGGAGATTATTCATATATATTGTTTATAGCTAAATTACTCGCCTTTAGCCTATTCAATTGTTTGTTGTCGCCCTTGGGGCTATTGTGGTTAGTTATTGAGCTATGAACTTCCTATGGGGGCTATGATGTTGTCTAATGGGACTATGTTATTTCCAAAGAGGGATATGTGTTGCCCACGGGGCTATATTGATGCCAAAGAGTGTTATGTGTTGCCTACGGGGCTATTTTGATGCCAAAGAGGGCTATGTATTGCCTACAGGGCTATGTGATGCCAAAGAGGGCTACGTGCGGCCCACAGAGCTATGATGTTGCCTAAGAGGGCTATGCGCTGCCTACGGGGTTATATCATTGCCAAAAAGGGCTATGTGACTTCTTACAAATACAAGGGGCTACCGATAAGGTTATGTAGATTGATTTGGCACCTTCTGGGCTTGTGGGGGCCTAAGTAGGTGGTATGTTGTTTGTACCTACCGGGCTTATAGGGGCTTGGTTAGGTTGATGTTTGATCATTATTGTATTTTATTATATTCAGTAGTGGGTTGGCATGCTTATCTAAATTTGATTTCCTTACCTGACTGCTTTTGGTATATTATGATACTTGCTCATTTAGTCTACAACCTTTCATACTCTGTACATTATTTTGTACTGACTCCCAATTGCCTGGGAGCGCTGCATTCATGCATGAAGGTCCTAACAGATGACCGAGTAGACCTCCTAAGTAGCAGGATTGACTTTTATCCGGTTGGCTAGCCCCTTTCCTCAGGAGCTGCCAGAGTTTGGAGGTTTGTTAGTGTTTGTTGTGTATATTTTTATGGGAAGGCTGGGGCCCTGTCCCGCCAATCTTTACTATTCTTTGAGGCTTGCAGACTAGTGTGTGGGGTGTATAACTAGGTTATGGCCATGCTGGCCTAGTTCTGTTGGTTTGCTGAAGTGTGTGAGTTGTTTGATGTATTATCTTGATATAAACCTGCTTCCAATTTTTGTATAGATATCATGGTGGCCTCGACGGCCCAATCAGGACTTCTGTGCTAGTTGGTTATTTATTTATATGATCTCCTGGGAGTAGTTGTTTCTTTTATAGATCAGTTGACAGGGGCCTTGCCGGCCGATGGCTTAGTTTTAAGTTGAGATAGACTTGTTTGTTTCCTTGATTGCGTGTGGCTGCCATGCGCTAGTAGCAAATGGTTCAGAAGGGTCGGCTCGGCCTGAGTTTTGGCATTAGGAGCCAGTTGCGCCCCTCGAGTTTGGGGAGTGACATTTGAATTCTAGGAGTACTTTGAATTTGTGTTTTTAAGACTAGTTTGAATTTGGAATTTAGGACTAGTTTGAATTATATTTGATATTTTAGGACTAATAGTTTGAATTTGGGACACTATTTGGCTAGTTTGAATTTAGAATTTTAGGGATTTGAATTACAACTTAATTCGAACTTATAATTAATTATAACTTGAATTTACTATAAATTGAACTTAATTAGGAGTATGAACTTGAAATGTTGTTGACTTTAATTTATTAGAACTTAATTTATATTCTTATTAGAACTTGGATTTTATTTGAACTTAATTAGAATTTTGTAGTACTTGAAAATTTTATTGACCTTAATTAATTTGAACTTAATATAAATTAATTAGATCTTTATTAAACTTAATTAATTTATAATAACTTGAAAACTTAATTAGGAATTAATATAAATTAAATTTTGAACTTAACTAGAACTTGAACTTAATTTGAACTTAATTAATTAGTATTCATTAATTAATTAAGCTTTAAATTTAATTTGTAGATGTTGAACTAATTGAACTTAATTAGAATTTGAATATATAAATAATTATTGGATTTGCACTTTATATATAACTAATAACTTTTATAATATGAACTTGAATATACTTTAGAAATTGAACTTGAAGTTGGTCTTGAACTTGAATTTTAATTAATTAGAACTTAATAATTAAACTTAATTAATACTTTGGACTTAATTTATAATAACTTTGACTTAATTAGAATTAATATAATTAATACTTTGGACTTAATTATAATAACTTGGACTTAATTTATATTAACAATGAATTAATGTAGTAAAATTATTATTAAATTTAATTTATAATATAATTGAATATCTATATTTTTGTAGATTGGTCATCGTTTGTGGATGTATAATATACATTATGAATCTGGTGCTGGTTTGAAACCTGAGTTTATTAACGGTGTTATAGATTTTATTGAATATACAATAACACTTGATATTTTCAAGAATAATGGATTTGTTAGGTGTCCTTGTAGTGCATGTAAGTGCTTAATTTTTTTAAAACTAGATATCGTTATAGTTCATTCGTACCGTAATGGATTTAAGCCTAGATATTTTGTATGGATTGATCATGGAGAAAAATATGGATTGGATGGTATGTTTTATAATTCGATGTCTATGGATGAATATAATATGCTTGCACCACATGGTCAAATTAGGGTTGAACAGGATAGGGTTGAACATGATAGGGTTCATGAAATAATCAATGATGCTTTCGGGGTTCAAGGTGGGATGGAACCCGAGTAATAATTTGATGAAGCTCCTAATGAAGAAGCAAGACGCTTCTATGATAAATTAGAAGAGTCTAGTCGTCCACTATGTGAAGGGAGTCCACATTATGCCTTGTCAATTGCGGTTAGATTAATGAATATTAAATCAGATTGAAATGTTCCTAATGCAGCTATGGACTCAATGGTTGATCTTTTGGGTGAACTAGTTAATCCAGAGTTTAACATACCTAAGAACTTCTATCAGGCAAAGCATATGGTTTCGAAGTTAGGATTGACGTAGGATAGAATTCATTGTTGTGTTAATGGCTGCATGTTGTTTTACAAGACTAATAGTGAATTAGAAAATTGTAAGTTTTATGGAAATGCTCGTTATAAGAGGACTCCGACTGGAAAGGTGGTCCCAGTTAAGGCGATGCATTATCTACCTCTCATCCCTAGGTTAAAGAGGTCGTATGCATCGATGAGGTCTGCCCCACATATGAGATGACATCGTGAATATAGAAGGTCGTCGGGTGTCTTGTCTCATCCATCTGATGGTGAAGCATGGAAGCATTTTGATAATGTATATCCTGATTTTGCTAGTGAACCAAGAAATGTTAGATTGGGGTTGTGTTCATCTTTCACACCATTCTCTAATAATGCTTCGCCTTATTCATGTTAGCCGGTATTTCTTACTCAGTATAATCTTCCTCCTGAAATGTGCATGACCAGTTCCTACATCTTTCTAAGTTGTGTTATTCCAAGTCCCCGTAATCCAAAAAGTTTGATTGATATCTATCTACAACCATTGATAGATGAGCTCAAACAATTGTGGTTTGAAGGCGTTTTGACTTATGATATATCAGCTAAGCAGAATTTCGTTATGCGTGCTTCTTTAATGTGGACTATTAATGATTTTCTTGTATACGGGATGTTGTCTTGTTGGATGACAGTTGGAAAGCTAGCATGTATGTATTGCATGGAAATAGTAAGGCATTCACTTTAAAGCATGGCAGAAAAAATACATGGTTTGATTGTTATCGCCAGTTCTTGCCAATGGACCATGAGTTTAGAAAGATGAAAAATGTATTTAGGAAAAATAAGGTTGAAAGTGACACCCCACCTTCATTACTCACAGGGCATCAAATTTGGGAGAGAGTTTCTCAATTACCTAAAGTTACATAAGCTTTACCTTCTAGACTTACTGGATATGGTGTTGAACATAATTGGACCAAACAAAACATATTTTGGGAGTTGCTGTATTGGAAGGACAATCTGCTACGACATAATCTAGATGTGATGCACATTGAAAAAAATTACTTTGATAATTTGTTTAACACAGTGATAGATGTGAAGGGTAAGACAAAAGACAATCCAAAAGCTAGAATGGACATAAAGGAATATTGTAGGAGAAAAGAGTTATGACTGTAGGAATTACAGAATGGAAAAATAGTTAAGCCCAAAGCTAGCTTTTCATTCACATTGGATGTTGGAGGGCTATGCTTCGAATTTTAGGAAAACGGGCAAATATGAATGAAGGAAAATTGATAGGTATGGAAAGTCATGATTGTCATGTATTTATAGAAACTTTAATTCCTATCGCTTTTAGCCATCTACCCGAAAGGACATGGAAAGCAATCATAGAGATAAGTCTTTTTTTTAAAGATTTGTGTTCTAGAAAGTTGTTGGAGAGTAGTTTAGACAGGATGGAGGAAAATATTCTTGTTACTACTACTAAGTTGGAGAAGATATTTCCATGTGGTTTCTTTGATGTGATGGAGCATCTTCCAATTCATCTTGTACAAGAGACCCGCCTCGGAGGTCCGGTTCAAACAAGATGGATATATCCATTTGAGAGGTATCCATTTGAAATATTCACTAAGTTATATATATTCTCCAAGTCTTTTATATATTAACATATATATACATATATACATGCAGAAAAATTGGTAGTTCGAAGCAAACGATTAAGCAACGGGGAAGGATCGAAGGATCATTTGTTCAAGGTCATATTGGGAGAGAAAATGGTCATTTTTATTCTTATTGCTTTGGTAATGATGTGTCATGTAGGAGAAACAGGCCCAATCGCAATGATGAAGGCGATATTGATCCTTTATTTCCACCGATATCAATTTTTAATCAAAATGATCGAGGATCTAAAAAGCGTGGAAAGCGAGGCTTCACTG
>JAJOOR010017776.1:0-14540 GCA_036250505.1 Solanum acaule
ACGAAAAACATTATGTTCTGCAAATCAGGGTGCAAATCATAAAATCTTTGTTGAAATGAGGCAGTTGGAGAAGATGAAGTTGTAGACCTAGGAGAGTTCATCTCCATAAGCACCTCTTGGAACATCCGTCCCCTGTAAGCAACAAGGTCTGCATAGTAAACTGGTGGAACAAGTGAAACCGGTTTAGTGCACCGCGCAAAAGTGAAGCACATGTTGTATATAAGCTTCTGTAAGCGGTCAGAATTGAAACCATTATCATCCCATAGAACATGATAGTGAGTTGGCTTGCTGGTACCCAACCCTCCAAAGTGGCTGCAAAGGTAGAAGTCAAAATCAGATGGGTGAACAATTATTGTATCCACAACAGTACCAGGAGGCACATTGGCAGGGCCACCCTCAGGAAATAGTCGTGTATGGTGTCTCTTCTGAGCCACAACAAGAGTGATTGCTGGTTGATAGTTACTGTCGTATATAGCCTTCGCCAAATCAACCAACTCTTCGTTGAGTACCATATCAAACTGCCCCTCACTCACACCATCACGGAAAACAACAATTCTGTTTGGTTTAACCGAGTTGAGCCGAGCATAAGTATTTACTAGGTCTGCACACATGCTTCCAAAATTTAGAATCTTCTCAGTCCTGTGGACCTGAGGACAAACTCTAGCAGCATATCTATTAGCAGCTGGCCAGTTGACGGTGGCAACAACAGCTGCTATGGATGGACACGTCACATTCTTTGCGGCAGGATGATTAACATCAGCTCCAATGAACATGACATTGTCTTCACTTCCAAAATTAGGGAGTCTATCCATAAGTTCCATATTGCTGCCCCCAAGTTTTGCATTTATCTTCATACAGAGGTTTGCAAGATATTGATCCTGTCCCTTGTTGGCATTAGAAGACAAGCAACACTGGGTTACTACGCCAATTTTTGTCTCAGATACCCATTTAAGATATTTGTACCCATTATGCTTTGATGTCATAACACAAACTATCATTTGAAGTTTACCCTTGATTTTCCGGTCAGCTGCATCAACCACACCTTTGAGGAGATTTTCAACCTTGCCAACTGCAGAGAGTTCATTCATGTCGGTACAATGTACTACAGCAGGTTCTTCCATATTAATACTCAATTTTCTGCACCGATCTTTCAATCTGCAGACAAATTCATCAACTCGTAGCCTAAAGAAGGGTTTGCGATCCTGAGAGCTAAAATCTATCAAAGCCCATCGTTGAAGCGCCTTGCCTTCCACCACAGATTTCCCAACAAGATTCCACTGGCATTTATCATTCACAGGAAGTCGACTTTGACCGCCTAGCTTCAAATCAGGGGGAGGAAGAATACGACCCGGAACACGGGTCATGTTCCTATCAACTCCAATCTCAAAATTACGGGTGATAGCCCTGCAATAATCAATTGAAAATTAGAAGGAAAAAAGAAAGTCTGTAACAAAAGATGCTAAAAACTTATATTAGTATATCTATCAACAAGTGGAGTCTGAGGAATGAGGAAGGTGGAATGTACCAGACCTTACCACTACCTCGTGGAGGTAGAGAGGCTGTCTTCGAAAGACTCTCGACTCAAATGAAAACATCAAGAAGAACCAGCCCTTAAAATCTAGAACAGACACAACTATAGCAAGACAGACATAGGAAGAGCCCAAAAGGCAGCTTACCATAAAATACCATTCGAAGTCTAATGATAATGTCTAACAGAGAAGAGAATGCTGAGTAGAAAACTTAGAAATTTTCAGAGAAGATAGCACAAGTATAACACAAAATATATCACATTCCACAATCAATTCCATAATACACACATGAAAGCCAATAAAATCACAAACAGAAAGAAACCCCCTGATATTTCACATAAAATCTAGCTTTTTTGTTTTCTTCTCTTCCGATTGTAGATGCAAGTCAATCAGATCCCGGTAGTCCCACAAAACCCCATAAATCTTTCATTTAAAAATAAACAAACCCCACAAATTAATCAACCAAAATCATTCATACTAAGGCAGCATAGACTGATTCATCAGCTTAAAAACTCAAATCCACCCAAACAAAAAATTGAGTAGCATAACTGACACATGTATCAAAAACCACACATTTCTTGTCAAAAAGAAGAAATTCAAGAGGAAGCAACAAAATCTCAGATGAATAACACAAAATTTAAGGAATTCACATACCCGCACGGCCCATCTTCAGCCCGTACCATTTCACAAATTGCCTCCCTTCTCTCTTGGGGTCGAGCTAGTGATATGTTCTTCAAAAACAAGGCAGTATCCTTATCCAAATCCTCCTTAGGATACCGTTGTCCCTCAACCAAGACACAGAATTCCATCGGGACATAGTTTTTCTTATTACCTTTTCCAATATCTAATGAAGGAAAATCCTTGAACCTAATCTCCCGCTGATATTTATCCCTGAAGTAGTCAACAAGAAAAACATCCCTTGGGGGATCTTTGCCTTCTGGATCTTCAAGGGGAAAAGTAATTTCACGAGTCTTGCAGTCAGTTAGCTGCTTAATAAGAAACTTCTGGCTTGTACGACGATGAATTACCCTGACTTTCAAACCAACCAATGCACCCTTTGCAGCTCGAATGTTGTTCCTGAAAGTATTTTCGTTAGATTCTCCTAAATATTCCTTCAGAAAATCTAGCACTGGCATTGGTTTCCGGAGTGCCAAGACTGAGTAATCTAAGCACAACGCAAGCCCTCCAGATGTAGGCTTTAGGCTCTGCTGAAAACCTCTATATGCAGCAACACCAAAACGAAAGTCATGGTCAGCCAGGTGCTCATTAGAGTAGAAACAACGACCTACAGAAGTCCTGCACCTAGTAGGATTTTCTTTCATAACCAACTCCATTCCTTGTAGTATATCACGAGGAATATGTGATAGGCTTCCACTCAAATATTCTTTCAACTTGCAAAGTTTTAATTCAGCAACAAGCTTGATGGTAATGTCATAAGAGCGTAACTTAACATCTTCCCCGTCAGACCAGTTCACAGCAAAACACCCAGTAGGAAGTTGAACAGCACTGAAAATGTTCTTCTTACCGTCATATGCAGTTTTATCTATGGGAAATCGAGTAGGGTCATCCGCACACAACTTTTCTCTTATCATATGGAGAACAGACTTGTTTGTTAGCTTCTTCACAGGACGATTCCCATCAGCCTTCTGTTGAATATCCACATCATAATGCATAATGGTAGTCTGGGGATTAAATCTAACAGGAAAATGATTAGCAAGCAGCGTAATTGACTTGACGGCAATTTTTCCAGTATCAGGTCGTGCAATAGGTACACGTTTTTCCTTGTAACTTTTTGGAGGAGATGATGGACTCTGATCTGTAATTTTCAGGGACCCCAGATCAACTTGAACAGGATCTGCCCACAAAAATACAGCGCATTTTAACATTTGTGTACTTAAGCAGACATAAAATGAAAGAAAACACCATGTAGGAATAAATCAGTTGTGACATAAAATGTTATTTGCAGAAAACTAGTGAGCTAGAAAGAACAATCATTTTCATCTGATAAAGAATCTTAAAGTCAAACCACCACAACTAATGGATTTCGAACTTCTGTTGGTTATATCAAACCCCAATATTTAAGTAACACAAAAAGACTCAAAACTGATGAATAGTTATGTAAAACAGTATGACCAATGTAGCTGAAGAACAAAGCCCAATACAAAACAAACAAATACCATTATTCAAAATAGTTTAGTTTTTTCTAGATGAAAGCAGATAGCAAGATATCTCCAAATTAAGAGAGTGAAAAAAAAAAAGTTAATCTAGGCCTGCTTTATAATTAATGAGCACTTGCAGATAAAACTAATTATTTTAAAACTAATTATTTTAAAACTAAAACAAAACAAAACAAAAATAGACAATATGTATATATATGTGTATAGGTGTGTATATATATAAACACACAAGCACACATTATCATTATTCATTCATTATTCATATTCAAAGTGGGAAGCTCCAAAGTGCAAAGTTGGATTACCATTTTAACTCTATACTAAATCAAAATATTATGAAACATCTAATTAGTTAAATATTACTAAATTGTAATGATATCATATTATATTCAATTATATATACTAAATGCTAAAAGAGGGAAGGTGTTAAGTCAAAAATTGAATTATGAATATTGTTAAACAACATCAATATTGTGATCTTCTTGTACTTTTTTGTTTTGGCCTTTGTGTAATCTTTAATAACAAACTTAATATAATACTCTTATTGTTAATTAATTTTAAGAACAATTTTCTTTTCTAGGATAAAGAACAATTATTATTTTTCAATCTTTGGTATACTTTGAATTGGAAGAAGAAGAAGAATCTCTACCATCATCATATTTATTAATAAGATTTTAAAAGATCTTAAATAACCTCTAATTAAGTGAATGATTTATTAGTTTTTTTCCTGTAAATTCTATAGATGGGATCATTTTAATTTGTGTTAACCAATTAGATAGAAAGTAGAACCTTCTTTAAAAAAAAAAAAAAAACCTTCTCAAAATTAGATAGATAATAAAACATGTTACATTTTCATTTTCTACTTTACAAAATATTATTCTGAAAATGGAGTATTATTGTTCTCCTTTATTTGTTTTAAATATTTACTTTCATAACTCATACTATCTAATTAGCTATTCAATTGTTGTTCTTAGATATTCAGAACTCTCACAACTATCCAAATTCATAACCTCCAACTATTTAATTTAAAACTTTAAAATATCTTTTGGTATTCCTCCATCTTAATGTATATAAATTGATCTTTTTAGTTTCATGAATGAATGCCCTACTCAAGGTCAAGATTAACTATTTAAAATAATGAAGCACTTATATCATTATTGTACTATTTTTTTTATGACAAGGGAAACCCGCAGCCGCTACCTTTTGAGTGCACACAGGGTAAAACCCCCGCTTCTATGCAATAGCTCGCAAATCACATAGAAGAGGTAACCCGCACTAGGCAACCCCGATGCGAATATCATTATTGTACTATTTGATTTATGCTTTGATGTGACTCGATGAAAAAGACTATTAATTTTTTATTGGTTACGGGAAAAGATGGGAAAGAAGTCGAAAATTATGCATTGATTTATGTACTACTAATCAAATCTCAAATTTTTTTATAGTTTTTAAAAAATAAATTGGGACGGAGAAGGAAAAATGAGAAATAATTACAAGTACAATGTGGTAAATCAAACCCTCACCAACAAAGTCGGAGTTCAAGTAGTCAACCAACTGAGCTACTAAATTTACAATAGGTTGCTTAAAAGGAATCAATTCTAAACATTACAATACTCCCCTCATTTGGTATTTCTTATCACACTTTTAAAAATTTATTCCTAGTTGTTGCATTCTATTCCTCACTACAGGCATGTTTTTTTCATAGAATTTTTATTGTTCTAATGGATTTATAAAAAATAAGGTGAGACACACGTTAAAACTACTACTCCCTTTGTCCCTTTTGATCAGTCATGTTACGCTTTTCAACAGTTAATTGTTAAAATTAAATTAAATTACATTAATTCGATATTTTAAACTAAAAGTTTATATATTCAAAAATTATACTAGAAGTTAAAATTTTTGCATATCCACATATTAACTTGCAGTAGACAATTAGTATGAAACAAAGAAAATAGATTACAATAATAACAAAATAATAATAAGAAGAAAACAAGGTATGAGTTAATACCAGAAGATTGAGGAGGAGGACGATCTACAACCGGCTGCTGCTGATTTCCACCACCATGTTCCTGACTCCTCTGCGGCGGTGGCCGGCCCCAAGCAGTAGCAACTCCGCTGCCACTACCCTGTTGCTGTGGCTGCTGCGGTGGTGGTCGGACCCAAGCAGTGTTTGGAATGCCACCACCCTGCTGTTGTGGCCGTGGCCAAGCGCTACCACCACCACGTTGGACCGGTTGGTTGACCCAAGTACCGCCACGACACGGATTCTGACTAACCGGATAGTTCTGACCCGGCTGATTTTGCGGAGCCCCACGAATCTGATACTGACCCGATCCCCTTGGCTGATTCCCCCATTGCTGTGGAGGCTGACCCATTTGGGGACCACCCCTTCCACCTCCGATCTGAGGCTCACCCCTTCCACCACCACCACCACCACGGCCTTGTCCTTGACCACGACCACGACCACGGTTACCTCCACCTCTGCCGGCGTTATCATCACCGCCACCACGTCGGTAGTTCCCACGGTCCATTTTGTAACTTCAGTAAGAGAGAGAAAGTAAATTCTTTTAATTTTAGTTGTAACTTGAGAGTGAAGTACAAGAATCTAGTTGTTAAGCCTATATATAAAAAAATAAAAAAAAAGAAAGAGGACTGAAGAGTGAAGACCATAAATAGAGTACACGCTAAGCAAAGTTAAATGACGAAAAAGGGCTTTACTTAGGAATAAATAAATCGAAAAGAAAGGAGTAAATGGTAAAAGACGTGAGTAAGTGGGGTCTTGTGGAAGTAAAGAATGATCTTGATTATTCCAGAAGGATCGATGAAATTAGGAAAAGTATATTGGAATATAATGAGAACGTGTGAGGAAATGACGGAAAAATTGATGCGATTCACCTTTTAATCCTATGTTGTTTGTTAAGGGTAGTGTCATAAGAACATGAGCGGAGAACAAATTTTGTGCTTTTTGCTTTCCATCTACCATCAAATAACAATTCAAAAAATATATATCAAAAAGCAATATTTTTCACTCAATTTGAATATTTTCTTAATAATAAATAGATATTTACCAAAAAAAAAAAATCGTTGTGTCAAATCAAATATATATGTGATGACCATCCTAAATTTGCACTCGTACAAGTGATACAGGTTAGATTTTTGGGGTAAAGGGTAGTTTGGGTATTTAATCAATTGGATGAAGTAGTGAGCAAGGGAAAGAAGTTTATTGGTAAAGAGATAAAACAACTACGTACTAGACTTGACACTTGTCGTTGACTGGTGGGAGAAGCTGTAAGGATAATTAAGAGTATGTTTGAATTGAAATTTATAAGATAAAGTTATAAATATAAATTTTAATTTATGATTTTTAATATATTTGATTTACGAACCAGTTTTAAGTAATTTTAATTTTTTTTCAAACACTAGTAAATTATTTAAAAGATATTTTGATTTAAAAAAATCTAAAATAAGTTAATTCAAATCTGAAAAATTATTGCACCATGATTAAAAAAAAGGGATAATTGCACTTGGGATCCCTTAGTTATTATTAAATTAAGATTTTATTCTTTTGCTAGTAAATTTGATTTTAATTAAAGTAAATTAACATATTATGGGTTAATTAAATTGTTTAATAATTAATATTTCATTAAATTTTCTATAATTCAAAATTATAGGGATCAAAACTACAAATCTCATTTATTTAAAGGTTAAAACAATTAAAGTATTTGCTTCAATTATGATGTATTAATTCTTTCCAAGCACTTTTCTTCAAAATTTATTTCAAATAAATGATTTTACATATAACGTCAAATCACAAGTGTTAAGGGAGATTACACCATATTAAATTATATATACTTGATTTATTCATTTGTTGACTTTGCAATTTGAATTTTTTGTGACGGAGGCAAAAAAAATATTATAAAGTGCAAAAAGACAAAATATGTAATGAAAAATATAAAAGCTTTCATAATTATTTAACTTAATACTTATATTTACTTTGACTAAATATGATATTAAAAGTTTTAAATACCTGATTTATTTTTTTAATTGCTTGTCCTCGCTGATTTTGATTTTTTTATTGTTTGTCGTAAAGTAAAAATTTCTTCTAAATTCATAGAGTTGATGGGTGACTATTTATAGAGCGGAAGAGCATCTGCTTTTCACTGCAATTAACTAGATAAGGGTGCTGGTGCGAGGCACGGGCATATTGTTGAAATAAGTTTACTTGTTATAACTAATCTCCAATGAAGCATCCAAACTATAACATGAAATAGGGAACCATCAAAATAAAATGTAGTGGTGTTGAGTTGGTGCTCGTACATTCACTATCCCAGTATAGTGCGCAATGAAGTTCTTTCTTCAAAATACCACAATTGATATTTTGTGTAAAGTAATATATTAGATGGCTGGTCTTGGCAGGAATTCAAGAAAATTTGAAAGCTCATAATTCTTTCGTACCTACACCAACTCTTGAATCCCAGTGAAAAGAAAGAAAAACTTACTACTTCTGCTATTAAAAATCTAATTGAAAAGACAAATACCCGATGCAGAAACTTTTAGTAGAAAAATATATAAAATGTTGTTTTACTCCCTCTATTCTAAATATTTAACTTTAGTACAAATAAGAAAAGCAAAAGTGTATTGCTAAAGTTAGAGAGCATGATACCTTTCGACATGAAAATGCTTTACCGTTTTTATTCCCAAGAAACTTCTGGGGTTCCCTCAACAACTTCAAACACTTGCCCTTGCTTAACCATACAAACTTGAAATTTCCTTTTTAGCATACATAGACATAGGTAGTGAGTGTCTTTCGTAAGTCCTATTTGCTCAAAAATTTCGTGTATTTCCAGATCACCAAACTATTTTATTCCTAAGGATTTTCTTGATCGTAAGTGTTTAGACCATCTCCAACCCTACTCTATTTTACTCTCCATTCTCTATATTTGGAGAGTAAAATAGAGAATGCCCTCTCCAAACACTCTCTATTTTATCCTCTACTCTCCAATTATGGAGAGTTGAATAGTACTTCTCCAAATTTGGAGAACTATTATTCATCCTCTCTATTTCACTTTCTGAATATTATATTATTATTTCTATTATTTTCTAATTAACATATTAATTTTCATATAAGACTATTAATTAAATCTCTAATATTCGTAATTCTTTTAAAATGTAATATACATTTAAAAAAATATATTATTTAATATATACTACTTTCATCTTGAATTAATAATATTTTAATTTTATTTTTTTTAATTTTCATCACTTTGTGATACAATTTGATGTTATTATTAATTTTCACTATGAATAATGCACAAAATATAAATGATACGATACAAATTTTAATTTTAAAATACAATACATAATATAATAATTTAAATACAAGATAACAATACAATACAATACATAACATAATAATTTTAAAAAATCACAACAATAATTTAGTAATCCGGTAGTTTGGTTCTAGATTTAACAATATTCGAAAAAGGAAGTACGTAGTGTTGGTTCTAGATTTTTGGAAGAATTAAAATCTGGAAATTTAGTTAAGTTAGCAAAAGTGAGTTTTGGTCAACTTCAAACGACCATAACTTCTAGCTCAAGATGAGTTAGGTATATTTCCAGATATTGGAAAGCCCTAGGAATAATCCTTCCAACGCCGCCAACTTTGGGCGATTCCGACTTTGGATGAGTGAGTTATGCCCTTTGGAAGTTGGGCTGTTGGAATAAGGAAAGTCCAATTCGGATTTTTAAGGGGTAGTTTGGTCTTTTCCTTACCCAACTTAATTAATTCATTTTTTGGTAATATTTTTTTGGGGTTAAACTGACTGGATTCAGTTTACGCTTTGAAAAATAGACTTAGGATTTTTGGAGAAAGAACACAAGAGAAAACAGAAGAGGAAAAGCAAGATTCATCATTTTGAAAGGATTTGATCTCGGATTTCTTCAAGGATTTGATCCCACCAGGTATATGAGTCTCTCATAGCGTTGGGTTCATTCACCCACGTGCCAAGCATGTTTAATTCAGTGAAATTCGTCCTAGAAGAGTTGGAAAATTGATGTTCTTGACAAATATTCTTGAATTCGAATGTTGTTAGCGAATTAGGACGAATTGAGAAGTTTATGAGATCCTTACATTCAGTTTAGGGTTACTTTGAGTTAGTTTCTTGAGTATACATGTTGGGCATCGAGATTTAAAATGAATTTAAGGAAGATAATCGAACTTAGGTGGATTGAGGTTGAAAAACGAAGAAGGAAAAAGTCGAGTAAGGTTCATGAAACAAGTCCGCGACCGCGTCGCGGAGAGGACGCGGACTCCACTGTCTCAAAATTTAATTTCGCGAGCATTTATTTAGGAGCATCTCCACGTCGCGAACTTGTTCCAAGACGGTGATTTCGTAACTTTTCTCAAGTTTAGCTATTTGAAATTATTCCTAAACATCAAAAGACTTTTCCTATCACAAATCAAAATCCTTGAATCCATAATTCAATTCAAGGAAAGTTAAGAGTTAATTCAAGTGAAGTTAAGAGTTAAGTCAAGTGAAGTCATCAAAGTTTTCAAGGGTCTTTTACAAATGCTTTAACTTTGTTTTAAGACTAAAAGTTTCACGTTAAGCTATGACTAAAGAGTTGAGTTCATTTCTCAAAGAAGCCATAAGGGAACTAAGTATTCTCTAAGAGTTTATAAATGTTTTCACATTTGAGCAAGAAAAGGGAACATTGATTCCAAGAAGCTTTTAAGCTAAGTTTTGAGTAATTACCTCAAATCGAAGAAAGAAGTTATTTTAAAAACATATGAGCTAAGTATATTTTTGGAGTAGTATTGAGCACTAATATGGGGATGCGAGTTCATATTAACTCAAGTCTCCATAAACCATGTAACCATCATGGGTATTAATGGGTCATACTTTTTAGATGATCACATAAGTTAAGTTAGTGGATCCACTAAGTTAAGTGTTCTATATGACGGCAAAGTATATGACAGTTCTGGCAGCGTGGGCAAGACGTTGTATCACCACTTAGGCTCATAGTGGTGGTTGTCAATTAGAGAATCTCTCACAGAAACTATTATTACTTTATTATATGTGTAAAGTTGAGTTTGTTATTGCATTTCTTTAAAGAACTAAGTTGTTTTTACTTTCTTTTTTACGAAAAAAAATTCCGAACGACCGGAGCGAAAAACCTCTCCCGACAATTGGAGAAGGAGAAAGCCATGCCTACTCACTATCTATATATGTATCCATGAATAAGCGGAAGAAGAGGAATAGAGGTGCGCAGCAGATACCTTTTAGTATTCTAAGCCCCTTTGCTGATTTGGCCTATTTCCCTTATACTAGAAAGGCCCCCCCGAAATCTGACTTTCAATTGGGAGTTTTCACGCCAGGACTTAACTGAAAAAGAAAGATTCCCTTTTGTTACCGACCTTTTTCCCTTGACTGGTGCAGAAAAGAGATCCCTTCCCCTCGCTTTCGAAAATGATGAATATGAAGTTCGGGAGGCTGCAGGTACTATGGATCCTACGGGGTCCTTTTTCTATCTTATGCGTTCGGGGACGGCCCCTCATGGATGCTATCTATTCTAATTCGAACTTGTTGGATGCCAACTCGGCGATCAAGAAATGCAAAGATAAGGGGAATGGTTAGTAATGAGGGCATAGGACAGAGAAAGTTCCTTCTCACTCTTTTGAATCCCAAGGATTTTTTACTGTTTTACAAAGCTTTTCATATATTGCATGTGTTTCATTGCTTTATTTTGAGTTACGTATTCATGAGTTAAGAAGAGACAAGGTAAGTGTTTCTTTCATAATCTTTTCAAGCCTATGTATTGTTTAGCTTTCCAACTCGCATACTTGTACATTCAATGTACTGATGCCAGTTGGCCTGCATCGTCTTATGATGCAGACGCATGTAACCAGGATTAGCATCCAGCACCTCGTTGATCCAGCTTGAGCATTCAGAGTCTGTTGGTTAGCCTCCTTGCATTCTGGAGGACTCTTTTATTTGCTTTCTAGTCTTTCAGATGTTAGGATGATTGGGGGTCCTGTCCCGACATCCTTATTTGTTTTAGAGGCTTCATAGACAGTTAGTAGTTCAGTTGTCTTTACATTGTCATTCAGATGTTGTTTAAAGACTGAGTTGTCATTTTGGCTAAACTATTATTTCTTAAGTTATGCATGAGTTATATTTTCTTATATTTAAGTCTTTCGCTGAGTTAAGTAAGCTAGGCAAAGGGTCGCTTGGGGCCAACAATGGTCTTCGAGTGCCAGCCACGTCCAGGTTGTAGGCTCGAGGCGTGACAGGCGTATCTAGCTGTTTGGGTAGGGGTGCCACGGCACCCAGTGGCCTCGATTAAAACTTTGTATATATATGTATAAGTATAACATATTCAATACATATATTACATTTTCCACCCAATGAACAATAAGTCGAATGGTTCAGCTGGCGAAGGGAGTAAATTTTAATGTGTGGGTCGAGAGTTCGAACCTCCTTGAGGCACTATTTTATCCTTTGCATAGCGAAGGGATTTCAGCTCTTCCTTTTTTTATCCCTCTCTTTTTGTCTTGTCTTTATATCTTTAATTGATACGTAATTGCGTGAAATTCTATATTAATTACAGATTAATATTAAATTTTACACGTCACATAAATATTAATAAAAATATGTTTAAATAGTATATATTTTTTTAAATGATGGATATTACTATGTTAAAGCTTTTGAATTTAAAGGTTCTTTCAATCTTTAACGTCACACTAAGTGGAGATAACTGGATTGAAGCTATAATTTTTATTTTTTCTCAACTATATGGTATTAGAATGTAGATGACGTATACAAATTTGAATTTTTGAGGTGAAAAATCTCTTGTTTTCGCAAAGTTATAGAAAATAAGGTCTTTTATTCCTAAAAGAAATATCAAAAAACAAATTATTTAGGTGTATATCTTTAATATTAGAATATTTAAAAGAAAAAACCATTAATAAATATGTATATTTGATCAATTTATTTATAGAAATCGTAAAAACTAAATAACCCGAATCATAACCTAAAATTGAAGGAACCAACCCGTTTACCATTTAGATGATATGGTACCCATAGCCTCCGAATCCTAGATCCGTCTCTGGACCAGAGAGGTAACAATTGCTAGGGATCAATCACAACGTAATAATCTAGCTCAAGCAAGTGTTGTGGCATATAAAATTGGTGTTCGAAAAAATAACAAATTCTGTTTATAGAGCAAAATACTATCGCACCAAAGCAAGAAACAGAAGTAAAAATGAGTAACACGCATCTTTTTTTCCTTTTAGGAAAAGTTTTTAAGACAATTCTAATTTATATTACGCAGTCGATACTCATCTGCCTAAATGTTGCAATATTATTAACTCTGGGAAGACCTCATTTGAGGTAACGAAGCAATGTTTTCTACTCGAATTACATATAATTTCAATCCACAAGTTCACCCGTTATCAGATTCACATTTGACAAGTTAATTAAAGAGACAATGTAAATAAATACACTTGAACTATTCTTTTGGATAGCACTGGACAGGTCAATTAATGCTTCAGACTGAGAGTTAAAGTGATGCCTCTACAAGTACTCCCGCAGCTAAAATCAAACCTCTACCTCTGTTGTTTCGTCTTCCTCTGTTACTCTTGATAGTTTTACCCCTTCAGGTATCGGCTGATTAATTTTTCTACAATTTTTTCTCATGATTTGATATATTCCTTCTTACTGTTGTTAGTAATCCATCTTATATGTGTTACTTCTTCATCAATTTTAATAATTCCTTCGTAAATTTTGACAACATCTAGATCCTAAGAGACTACTAAGAGTGAGCAATGTAGAAAACAGAGAGAACCGAAAGGTAGCTTATCGATCTAACCACTGACATGTAGCACAGTTTGCAACATTGGAACTATTTACATTGTCAAAATCTTTAAAATGATCCAGTTGTCTTGCAAAGTTTTGACCTTTTTACTCCCAAGTTAATTGAAGAGTGAAAGGGATTTCACACGTGAGCAATTGGTTGTTCTCTTTTTCTTTTCTTACATGAACTATCACCATCTATATATCATTTTTAATAACTCTTTCGCAGGTTTAACACGTGAACAGTTGGTTGTTTTCTTCTTCTACTACTTGAACTATCATCTTCTATGTATTGTAAGAAAAACATTAATATTTTTTTATGTTCTTCTATAACGCTGGACAGTTCAATTAATGTCTAAGACTCAGAGTCCTTATAGACTAATAGGAGTGACTACAATGTAGAGAATAGAGAGAACCAAAGAGTAGTTTATTGATCGCATATAGAAAACGAAAAAAGTAACTCATAATGATATCGTCACCCAAAATAAGCACTTACTAAGAGCAAAACCTTGTGAACTCCACACCGAACCTCTTTTCATTACTACACGTACAGGGGATTTTCGGAAGGGGGAAAATATAAAAATTGTTTCCTTTATTCTAATTTATATGGTGGCGGAATGACCGGAGAGTCCCCTGTAATTGGCTTCGTTTGTCAGTTGAACCCTTCTACTCATCACTTTGCCAAATGAACGCTTAAACTCAATGAAACTCTATTTTTTAAACCCTTCTGACCATTGATCGAGCTTATGTGACACTGAAATGGGTTAGTTGGACAAATACGTGACTCCATGCGTTTTGAAGCAAGTGAATACAATATTTTTATTTTAAAATTATCAAAATTATAAGGCAAAACAATAATAAAAATTTTTGAAAAAAAAATATTGAAAACCTCCTTCTTCCTCACTCCACCTCCACCTCGCCCACCCCCAACCCGTCGCGCGTCTTCTTCTTCAGCCCCACCCCACCCTTTTTCTCTTCTTCTT
>JAJOOR010017777.1:0-11224 GCA_036250505.1 Solanum acaule
TAGGTGTCTAGGAAATGAATTTCTTGCCAAGGATTAGGGGCAGGAAAACACGATCACAATTTTTTGGGTATAACTACTATATCTTAGGTAAGAAAATAGTTAGTAATGTTCTCTATACATTCCAAGACTCGTATACCTGATTTTATCAGCAACAATGCAAGGTTGTGGTGCTTCAGCTCATGAGAATTGCCACAATTTGACCTGCTGGTTTATTTACTTCCATTTATTTGTTCCTTTGGGTGTTGACTATTCATCAATTAGCAGGAAAATATAATGTTGAAAGCGCAAATAGAAGTGCTTCGTAAAGATGATGCCATTCTCAAGAGGGCAGTGGTCATTCAACATGAACGTCAGAAAGAGTATGATGAAAGGAGCCAGGAAGTGCAGCAATTAAAGCAGCTGATTGCTCAGGGTAAAGAGCAATTGAGAACTCTTGAGGTAAATGTTCTACCTTCATAAATTCCTCATCCTAGCCATGACTTACGACAAATTGCAATGAACTTTATATTGTCACTATACTTTGAGATTCTTTGCTGATCTGCTTCACCAATGGAAGGCCTGATTACTTTTCTTGGTGTAATTGCTTGTCCAAACCCTTTTGGTAATATTCGTGTTGAAATTAGTAGTTGCTTAAACAATATACATGTGCACTCTAGAATTGTCTTCTTAAGCAGACCTTTCTAGGATAAACGGGTACGTATTGAATTATCAAAGGAAATTGTATAGCTAAATTAAATTTATCTGTGTGACATTCCTTGCATCAATAAGGGAAGTAGTCCTTTCAATGTGACATGGAGAGATTGACAGTAATTGGAAGGAAGAGAATGTTGCTGAAATACGTTGCACTGAGAAAAGGGTGTCGGTACCCTTCCCAACAACAACAACATACCAAGTGAAATCCCACAAGTGGGGTTTGGGGAGGGTAGAGTATACACTAGAGAGATTGTTTCCGAAAGACCCTCGGCTCAAGTGCAACTTTGGTACCCTTGCCTAATTCTGTAAGAACGAGTATAAACGTTAGCATGATTGCTATTAATATTGGAAACTTAACCTCCATATTGTTAATAGAAAAGAACCTAACTAAATTCAGGCATCAACATCGATGCTATTAAAGCTGGAAATGTAACCTCCAATATGGCTAACAATAAATAACCTAACAACTGATAGAGGGATAAACCTCTTAATTACCTGAGTATATTTTCAGAATAATCAAAATTAATACCAAATGCCTTTAAGAGAAGGGATGAAAAACTATATAGATGTTATCACTAACTATTTTAGGATTTAGGTCAAGTAGATCAATGGAATGCCTTTCTGTAGTTGTTACTCAACACTGGACAGAAAATGAAAGGTATCAAGGATTAAGTTCAAAAATGTTAAGAGAATATATCTTAGTACCCGTTTGCTCGACTTTTTATCATCTGATAATACTTTTTTGCTATTGTTTCATGGCAACTTTTATGTTTTCATATCAAACTATTTGTAATCTTCGTTCTACTAGAAAAATGTTTCAGATTGACAATTATGCAACTGTTGATGTAAAAAAAAAAAAGAGGTACATTTCAGTTTTAGGGAATTGAAGAAGATAAAAGCTTCTCCACTCTTGATTTTCTGATTTCATTGTCATTTCACAGATCAACAATTATGCTTTAAAAACACAGTTGCGGCAAGCTCAGCAAAGCAACTCTCTTCTTGGATTCAAATCAGATGTGTTCTAATGTGCCGAATGTTCAAAGAAAGAGATGGAGCCTAGAAAGAACATTCCTTCTGGCACTTGTGAACCTTGATATCAGATGTTTTACCGAACGTATTATTATATCTGTTGTCAGATCTGAGAGTTGTACTTAAAGGTTTCTAGGGCATGCCAACTTGTACTGATGATTCCAATGTCGTTGCACACCGGGGACATCATCCAAATTTCCAATATGAAGGTCTAAAATCATCAAGCTGAATGTTGATGTTCATATTATAACCTTGTTTCCTTGGGTATGAATTTTTCGCTGCCTTCAATATATATATATATATATATATGCAAAATCAATGAACTTCTTCTATTAATAGGCAAAAGGTATTTGTTGTGCATTTTTTTGTAATGAAGGCTTTGATGCTAACCAACTTCTAGAATGATACTTCATACCTCTGTTAGCTGAGTGATGTTGCTGAATATTGATGGTAGTTGACTATATTTTATTTTAATTTCTATATTTTTGTGCTAACAAACTATATAATTGAGATGTATGTAATAATGTAAGCATTGATCTCTGGAGAAACAGTTGTTAGTGTTCACACAAAATGAATTAACGCCAGACATGTGTTTCACGGCTTTTGGTTGGTTCGGTTTTTTAGAATTTTGGTTCGTGACTTCTTGATTGTGGTAGTATATTGTACGTGTTTTGTACATGTGTATTGTTAATAAAAAAACACAAAGGTTAAAAAGGTCAATTTTGAACAATATACATTCTCCACCCTCGAATTCAATTGATATTTTAAATGTCTATTTTACACTTATACCTATCAATTTATTTATTTTTTGCTTTTTAAAAATTGTGATGTTTTTGGAATGTAAATGATTATCACCGATAATATATATATATATATATATGAATATGAGAAACATAGAGAAGGTGATGTGGCACTTCTCTATGGTCTCCATTCATATTTATCTTTTTCTCTTCTTTTTTTTTACCATTTTTTTCTTCATTATTTAATTATTTTATTTTTAATATCTCAAAAAGTCTTCACATTCAATTACTCAATTTTTCACCTACCACTATAATATATCTTTAATAAAATAAGAAATAACTATCAATAACTCACACCTCTTCAACTTATAATCTTAATAATATTCATAACTCTTTTTTTTTCTAATCTTTATAACCCCAAAATTAAATTTATTAGTTTATGATACCTTATGGTATCTTCCTCTTTTTCTATATAAATTCATATTTTGTAGCAAGAAAATTTTCATTCAAAGTTATTCTTTCACCTTCTCCATCACCATGTCATACATTAGGGTGAGGAAGAAATGCTAATAATCACATCATATGATTGCTTTCAACAAAGTCGTAAAGAATCTATGGGTAAAAATATTTCTTTTAATTTTTTAAATTATATTTTTTACTTTAATAATTTATGTGATGTTATTTATTTTGTTTAGTCAATTTAACTAATTTTTGAAACTAAATTGAATAAACTCACTCTAAATAAAATCATGGAGTAACTAACAATTTCATAATATACTATTTGTGCTTGTAGGGTGAAGAAGAAAGTTGAGGAAGATACAAAAGTAGAGAAAATTGTGAATTTTGGAAGAAGATTATGTAGAGTTACAATAAAATTATTAATATAGTAATTTGATCTTATTAGTTTTTCTTTCATATTCTCTATATTTCATTTATGTACTTTATTGAAGAACTTAAAATATAAAGATTTTGACTATAGTTGTACATACATAATTCGTTAGGTTAAATTATGGTTAGTTCTTATGAATTTTTATTATGATAATTTTTTGCAACATTCTAAAACGAACATTATGTACTCGATGTTACTGTTTATTTGTATGCCGAAGTGCATTCCTAAATACGACACTAAGATTAAACGCATTTTAAAGAGAGAAAATTTGATAACTTACAAAAAGAAAAAAAAAGTTATCCAAGCAATGAATTAAAAAAAATTAACACAAACTTGAGTATTTGTATAATTCTAATGAAAAACTAAAGAAACAATAAACATTATATGCAATACTTTCGTTTTCAAAAAAAAAAAAAAGACAAAGATCCTATTTATTTTTTTCTTATTTTTTTTTAAAAAAATTTCACTATATTTTAAATTTATTATTATTATTATTAAAAAAGTGTCAATTATTACTCTCTCCATTTATTTCTATTATATATTGTAAAAACTTAAATGTCTCAAAATTTATTATTCTACTTATTCCTATTTTTTATTGTAAATATAAAGGCCTAAATATTTAACTCCAACCTTTCTCCAAGAAGAATGAAAATTTTATATGTATCTATATATATTATATAAAGCTAAAATATTTTTAAAAAATGATTTGACACCTCTCTTTGGCCAATGAGCCTTATTTATTTATTTTTTATTTTTTTATTGTTGTAATTTTCACTATATTTCTATTTATAATTTATAATTACTATTAAAAAATGTGTCAATTACTATTCCCTTCATTAATTTCTATTATTTATTATAAGAATTTAAATACCTCAAATTTTACTACTCCACTTATTCCTATTATTTATTGTAAATTTAAAGGAAAAAATATTTATCACTCAAATCTTTCATTTTCTCCTTAACGAATGAAAAAATTATTAAAATAGAGTAGTCTAATGAAATATCATTTCAAATAGCTTGAAAAAAATTAATCCATCCCTTTAACTCTCCTAATTATGAGATTTCTCTTTTTATCTAATTTTCAATAATCTAAAATATATTTACATAATTAGTCAATTAAAGAATAAGATAATTGCTCACTAAATAAATTTTAAAAATGGAAAGGCGTAACTCTCTAAAAAAGATTCTAACATCCATTTATATTTATTACGTTTCATGATGAACCCATGATTAAAGTTGACGGTAAAAAAATATTGCACCAGCCAAAAAGATATTTTTCCCCCCTATTTTCTTATTTATTTTATTAGGTTATAAGAATAAAAGTCATAATTATTATCATTTATTGTCCAAATTTTTCATATTCTTTATTAAAAATCAAAACTCATCCACATATTGATATATGAAATCATTGATATTCGATTTTAACTTCTTCATCTTTATGTAGTGTTTGAATTACATAATTTATTCAGTTTCTATAAAAAAAAATTGATATTTGAGCTCTCTTGTGTATCTTTTATTTCTAATTTTTAATGTACATTTTTTACGAAATATTAATTTGTATGCCTTTCATATGAAAGTTTTGTGTAGATATATAACAAAAAGTTGAGGCTATTAATTTTATCAATTAAACAAATTGATATGCTCATATTTTAAAGTAATAATTGTGAAAATTTTAAATTATAAGCAAGAAAAATTTCATGAACTCTAAATTTATATAGTTAAATAAATATATAAACGTAAATAGTATTATATAAAGGAAATTATTAGTGAAATAACATAAATAATTTAAAACAACCCAAAAATGAGATAGCAACGTATATAAAATTGGCGCATAAAGAAATATGTATTTGTATTGTTCCAAGAAAAAATTATAATTCTCTTCTTATTTTTCTTGAAACTAATTTAATTATATTGTTTTTTTCTGTTTGATTTTTCCATATACATATTTTAGTATTTTAATTTCTTATATAAATATGACCGCGCGAAATACGGTTTGATTAACTAGTTACCTAATAGAACTGAACCTCTCTATTCAAAATTTAAAATGTATGGACAATTGCATGTTGTGTCATCATAACATTTAATGTTGCTTTGTCTTTGTATACTTGGTTAATCATTAATTTCTTTTTATTAGTGTCAAAAATTATTTTGCCTTTTACCACTTTGAATACATAATTGGCTCACTGACAGCTACAATCACCGATATTTGTGTATCAAATATATTTATTGCATCTATACCACAAACGCCTATCTGTTCTCTTTGAAGTATTTGTTTTAATGAATACAATATATTCAATATTTTTATTAAATACATTTACACATAATGGGTATTGTACTTGCTAAACTCCTGGTTTGCTTATTTAATTAGTCATACACCCTGCCATCCATTTCGTTGTATATTTTTATAGGTATATTACTATCTTCAATCTTGTATTTTAATTGGATAGATTTTGGTTTCCAATTACCTCAACCAATTCAATATATGATGCATATTTCTTCGCATCACTAAAATAAATTTGTATGAATGAAGAACGAAAGTTAATAAGCCATGATTAAGAAAAATGTGACAACCAATGTCGATACAAAGATTGAAAATCAATAATTAGGATGAACATTATTAAATTAATACATATTTATCAAATCAATAAATGCAAAATTCAACAGGATCTCAATCTATTTAAGAATGTATCTACACAATTTGAAGAGGAAAAACTATTGTTTCATAGAATCCTAACAAACTATAAGACTGTGGATGACGAACACCCGAGCAATTCTGTTTGATTTTCATTTTTGTATAAACATTACAACAGTAACATTTGAGAATCTCATTTCAAACCAGAAGAGTTGAATATTTTACGAAGTGATTTTAACTCAATTATCACATTTAAAAAAATCACATTGTGCGATTTACTCAATTTCAGTTAGTTTATATTTATATTTTAGTCATATTCACCAGAAAATATACTTGATACACATTATAGCAAATTCAAATTATAGTGACAAATCGTCAAAAATAAATTTGTGTCTAAAGAGGCCTAATAATAATAAAAACATGCTCCCCGTCCAACAATAGTTGTTCACTATACTAAAAATAGTTGTCCAACAATACTTGTCTAGTTTAGAAAATCAAGAAATAATTTATCTTTTGTGTCTATCTTACTTTTGCATTAAGTATTTATTATCTAACACATTTCTCAAACCATTAAATTTAATAAAGTCAAATGATAAAATAGTAATACTATTACTCCTATTATTTATTATTTCTTAAGTGGTGTGTCAAGTCAATAGTAGACAACTATTAAAAATGATCTTTCACTTAGGGTCAACTGACATTTGTGCACTCCCAACTTTAAATGTGCACATAATGAATTAGATGACACACATATTCTAAATAACATAATACACATAGAACTTATATAAGACCACAATTATTAAATAAGACACCATATAAAATGTATATCTATTTATTCAATACTTCAATTATATTTAAGTTTAAATATGTGTTTGTCCAAACTAGAGGACATAGGTATTAGTGGAACTCTATTGAGAGCCGGGTTTTATTTTCCAGTTCCAAACCTCTCCATCCTGACCAAGATTATCGTCCGCATAATAAATCTCCATTCATAATTTGGGGAATTGTTCATTCAAAACCCTAAAATTATCTCATAATTCTTATTCTTAGCCCTAATTAGCGATCATCCTGTTCCAATTCTTGATTCGATAATCGATTTGTTAATTGAAGATGGTGTTAGCAGAATTAGGAGGGAGCATATCACGTGCTCTCCAGCAGATGAGCAATGCTACAATCATTGATGAGAAAGTTCTGAACGAATGCCTCAATGAAATCACTCGTGCCCTTCTTCAAGCTGATGTTCAGTTTAAGCTTGTTCGTGATATGACCACAAATATTAAGAAAATTGTTAATCTTGACGATCTTGCTGCTGGACATAACAAGCGTAGGATCATCCAACAGGTTCGTTGATTCGTTTACTGGGTTTTCAAGCCATTGTTGAATTTTTGCTTTAAAGCTCTTTGCTTATTTTGGATTCATTTTTCTAGCCGAAAATTAAAACCTTGCTTAGTAATTATATATACTGAATTGTTCGTCTTACATGTTCAATCATGCTGCCAGTTCCTCTCACATTCTAATGATATACAAGTTAGACTTAGAAATGTTGCAAGTATGGAGTGAGAATTATATTGCTTCCACCATTCAACTTGGAAGTAGAAAAGTATTCAAAAGCTAATAAGTATAAAGAATCAACTTAAAAGTTAAAACTTATAAAGATAGACACTCATTTACCTAGTGACCTTGTCTTTCTTTGTGCAATAGCCAATGCAAAATTCCGAAAAATTCTTGTAAGTTAAGTAATATCATGGACCAATTTAGCAACGCATTCATAGAATCTGTTGCACACTTCTGAATTTAGCAAGTCATTCTCAGCAACACATTCATATAAATTTCAAGGTTTATAGGTTCAAACTTTAAAGTTTTCAATCTTGAACACATTATATTCTTAAAGTTATAGGTTTATATATACTATTTATTGCAATTTTAGTGGATGTTGACACATAAATTAATTCTCCGCAAAAAATATTGTGTTTCGATGAATCTAGTACCTTAAAGCTCCATTCGCCTCTGCTTGTTTAGTATGTGATACACTTTCAGATGTAACCCCCAAACATTACTTCAAACAAAATTTACTGTAGATTTATAAAAGTTTAAGGTTCTCTAATGATGCATGAAGTTCATCGTGTGACAATCTTCAAGACTAGGTAAAGAAATCTCATGTTTATTCTATTGAAGAGAAGAAAAAGGAGAATAAAAGCTGAAGAAGAAATAAGAGAAGAAAAAGGGAAAAAAGGCTGACGAAGAAAATGGTCGCAGCAGCTTGAACTTGAAGAAGAAAGAATGGGGGAAAAAAAAGAACTGCCAGCAAATACACTCACTTACTTTTTACAACTCTGTCACATTCTTTTATTGACCTATGATAAATTGTTTCTCATGTATAGGCGGTTTTTAATGAGCTCTGCAAAATATTGGATCCTGGGAAGCCTTCTTTTACACCAAAAAAAGGGAAACCTAGTATTGTCATGTTTGTTGGTTTGCAAGGTGAGTTGATACAACTTTGTACTCTAGATTTATATCATATGATACCTTAGCAATTTGGTGAATATCACTTAGCTAAGTCACTTTCAAAGTGGCTATAGGAATTTGAGTGAAGACAAGCCTAATCCCCTTCCATTTTTCTCGTTCTTCTTTTTCACTGTTTAAAATGGATGCCCTTATTTATTTATAATTTATTATTGTAGGGTCTGGAAAAACAACAACATGTACAAAGTATGCGTATTATCACCAGAAAAAAGGTTGGAAACCAGCTTTAGTGTGTGCTGATACATTTAGAGCTGGTGCTTTTGATCAATTGAAGCAGAATGCCACAAAAGCCAAGATACCCTTTTATGGGAGGTATCTCCTCTTCTCAATCTATTAGTGTTACCTTCTCTTTGCATTCTTAGAAGCTTGAGAGGCTACAATCTGTTGATCATGAATGTTCTCCATCGTACTTTCTGAAGACACTCAACGTACTGTCTAGTTAATTCAATTGATAAACAATATCACAGGCATAGGGATCACATATTTTGAAGTTAATTTAGATAAATAATTGAAGGACAAAGTGTGAGCTGTGTTTTTTCTTTGCCAAGACTTGTCAAAGAGATCACTTATTGTGAGAAATACCTATTCTAAGTAGGATTGTATATATCTATTCCTATTCTAACATTTATATTAAAAAGAAAAACTTTTCAAAGAGATTAAAGTCAATAGCTGTCTGCTGACCCGCAATCAGTATGCAATGTGTAAGAATATGAAATATTTCCTTCTAATTTGGCTTAGGGTTGCATATTTATTTCGATTCAATTTTTATTTTCAATTATGGACAGAAGTCCTTAAGCTACCTGTTTTTTTTTGTTTTTTTGGGGTATCTTTAAGCTAGTTTGCTCAAGAGCTCTCACCAGTGATTTCCCTCTCTCTCTTGAAATGGAAATGGACATTTTTTTTAACTCGTTTTTCCTAATTGCTTCAACCCTCGTGAAAAGCAAAAAGAACATCCTCATCTATTTCTGAATGGATTGAGTAATCTGCTATTAGTAATTAACCATTTAGGTTGTGGTGAACTACATTTCTGTTCTAAGTAAAACTATAGGTAGTGTTGTATTTTGATTTAATTTATGTTTCTGCAACAGCTACACGGAGTCGGACCCTGTGAAAATAGCAGTTGATGGTGTTGAAACATTTAAGAAGGAAAATTGTGATCTAATAATTGTTGATACCAGTGGACGCCACAAACAAGAAGCTGCTCTTTTTGAAGAGATGCGACAAGTTGCTGAAGCAACGGTATGTTTTACTATGCTCCAGGTATATGATTAGCTTGAATACGAAATGCTAATCTTCCTATTTCGTTTCCTAGAAACCAGATCTTGTGATATTTGTTATGGATAGCAGTATTGGTCAAGCTGCTTTTGATCAAGCTCAAGCATTTAAGCAAAGTGTTGCAGTTGGAGCTGTAATTGTTACTAAGATGGATGGCCATGCAAAAGGAGGTGGTGCCCTCAGTGCGTAAGTTCCCTTGCTGCTGTTGTAGCACTTTTTTTTTTTTGAGAAAAACCATGGTGTCCAGGACTGCTTGCGCTTACCTTGACTAATTTCACGGGATCCCTGCCACCTCCCACCAACAACCTGTTGATGTGGCACCTATAAAGTATGCCTTCTATTGATAATGAGCACTCTTGTGCAACTAAATTAAATATGCCTTCGAGCACGTCTGGGCAACTTCAAGGATTAAATTATTTGCCATGTCAGTAACAGTCATTTAATTTAATTTGTTTCTTTTGTCAGGTAACATCTCTTTCTATAACCTCGCTCATCTGAGCTATAGAACATGTTCCTGTTGAAAATTAATATCCTTTTTCACCCATCAAAAATAAAAGATTATTATCTGGACGACTATAAGCCACTGCCCAGTAGTTCTCCCTGAGCTTGATAGCTCCATCATGTGACAAATTTGATAAGTTGATCCAACCAAGTAATGCAATTTCTATGGAAAAAAAATTAGATGCTGGTTAAGGCTTAAAATTTCAAGGTTTCGATTTGGTTCCTACAGCACTAAAGCCACAACTTCTACTGTTTTCTGTCTAGGATATATACATTTTTTCTAAAGCCTTGATTAACCCACAAATTCTACTTCCCTGATCCAATATGTCCATCTTTCGCTTACAAACACTTCTTTTTCATATTTTAAAATTTTAAAGTGGAATTAGTTTCACCAAATAGTTTTATGCAATGAAATTTATAACCTAGTTTTGGGAGTGAACAAGATATATTTATATGATACTCTTCTATGCAGAGTTGCTGCAACAAAAAGTCCCATCATTTTTATCGGAACTGGTGAACACATGGACGAGTTTGACGTTTTTGATGTTAAGCCATTTGTCAGCCGTCTTTTAGGTTTGCATCCCTCTGCTTGGATACATTTTCATCTCTCTACTGCAATTTGATTTTTTAACCCTGAACCATCTCTGCTTATTTGAGGTACTAGATGTTGCTGATGTCTATTGTCCTATTGTGTCACTCTCCACCAGGCATGGGTGACTGGTCTGGGTTCATGGACAAGATACATGAGGTTGTCCCGATGGATCAACAGCCTGAACTTCTTCAGAAGCTATCGGAAGGACATTTTACCTTGAGGATAATGTATGAGCAATTTCAGAACATACTTAAAATGGGCCCCATTGGCCAGGTTTGCTACTTGCTTGCTCTAAATTTTCTATTTCCTGAAAACTCTATTTTTCGGTAGTTTTTGCTTTTTGGTGTCAA
>JAJOOR010017778.1:0-13927 GCA_036250505.1 Solanum acaule
TGTTATTGTATACAATTTTCATGGTAACAAGCCCATTACCTATGTGGCCCATATCAATGATAGGACAACATAAAATTCCCATTTGATGAAATTGACATCGGTGGGGGCACGTTTTTCTTTTCAAATAAATTGATTTTTGTTTTTTGCCTTTTAGCAATCAAAGTTATGTCTAGTGGGACATACGTTCTTTAGAAATTGGAATGATGCCCGACAACCTGAGCATAACTTGTGTAATATTATAATACGAAAATATAAAGTTATGCCTCACTTAGTTAAATGGGGCATAAATTAAAGAACATCATAAAATAAGGACAAAAGTGCAAATGATCCCAAATTGCACTATACTGCTATTTTTAAAGAGTCCGAACAATATAAGTCCCTTTTTTATAGTTGACACGAAAAGTATTTCACATCACGAAAATAGGCAATGTCTGCTAGTGTTTATTACACACCACGAAACAAATCGCTAATTTTGGCGAAACCCTTTAACAACGAGCCAAATTTTCAACAACATACCTAGTATAATCCCACAAAATGAAGTCTAGCTAGGGAGGGTAAGGTCTGAGTAGAGATGTTATTTCCGATAGACCCTCGGCTCAACGGAAAACAGTCCAAAAAAAAGAATAAACGGAAGTGATACAGTACTACAACAAATTAATATGATAATCGAAGTATAAGAAAGATTCATTTAGCTCATTTCTGAGATGTACATTAACATCTAGTAGACTACAAAGGAAAATACAGACAACGTGAGACCAGCAGTAAACATCTTTAGAGCTATGAAATAATGAACCTCAAAACTTATGTTATAACAAAAAATGCAAAACAATGACCGAATTCGTGGAACGAAAAGGCATAATAATACAGAGAGGTATGGCCTTGACAAGCAATTCTACATTTGTATCAATCGACAGGTGATGACGAAAGAAGTTTGTTTTACGTCATTTCTTGGGACCGTCTTACACAACGACTAACCTTTTTCTTGAATTCATCTCTGTTGTCTCTCCATTCCTTCTGCAATATGCCAGAAAGAGACGTATAAAAGAAGGCGTTAGAAGGTGATAACAGCAGAATTAGGATTTGGCATCGGACAGATTCTTGTGTAAATTCGTGGCACGAGATCTATCCATCCTTAGAGTTGAAAAGGGAAACATTGTAAGTTCATTTGGAGCTATTAGAGCATAATCCACTTTTGGGGGAATATGAGTCGAAGCAATAACAAGAATATTTCAAGTAGAACATCTTTCACAATCCCCGAAGAGATGGTTTCAAAGTACGGTTAACCAATCAATTATGATAAATTGGATTGAATTTTGTTGTTTTTTCCCCTCAGTACCTCGATGTGACATGACGTTAAAAGGGGTTCAAGAATCAAATCTCTTTTTCTAAGGGCTAAAATCACTCATTTTGGCCTTTTGACTCCATATGGTAAGGTGAATCTCAGAAGTTATACCCACACCAGGAGGACGCAACACTGCGCAGTTCAGAGGGAATAAGTGGGGAAAAAAAGTCCATAAATTGGATTACTTACAGCTGCTTCGACATTAGCTGGAGACTCATCATTAGGACTTGAAAGCATTGATATGATGCTCAACATTATGCTCTCCACCTGCATATCGTATAGCCAGTCAAATTTTTATCATAGAGAAGTTGTGTGTTTGAAAGAAAAATAACATACAACAAATGAAAATCGAACAATCAGGAGCAACAATCATAAGAGAAACACGATCGAACACGGAAGTGTAAGGAAACGATGCAAACAAGGTAATAGCTGTCAAAAGGTCGTGAATTGCATTGCTTTCCTATTTGATCCATGTGACGCTATCAAATGTAATTTGCCACATCAAGACACAACAGGAAAAGGCCAAATACATGGAAGTCGCCTAAAAGTTTCCCCGTATATTCATTTAGACACCTCAAATGAGACTGTTTCCTATTAGACACCTAATGTATGTTCAAAATGTGCCTATTAGCCCTTCAGCGACATCCATTCAAAAACATAAGGGGTTGAAGGTTAGCTCACTCGGTGAACTTCCCCGCCTTCCACAATTGAGGTGTGTGTAGAATCTCCTTCCCATCCACCTCCACTCCCCGATGTAACACAAAATAAATTTTAAGTAAAGAAATAAAAACATAAAGCATGTGTAGTTCACATGCGAGTTATGTGGCAAAGTGACGAATGAAACAAAGAGATGTGGCCTTTAGGTCCGAATAATAGTTAAAAAAGAGTTCTGAGCCAAGAAAAAAGTGAAAACAACAAATTATATTAGAGAATTAATCAGATTCTTATGTCTAGTTTGTTAAAAGAAATAGACCAAGTTGTCTAGACAACTATAAAACTTCTGTGGATGAGTTAGAAATAAAAAGGTGTGCTAACTGAATCGCATCAAACAGCACAATTCATGAACTGTTTGGATTGGTCAGATACAGTCAAGCCTGACAAAAAGTGTCTCTTTTGAATTATCCGCGGGTTGAATCACGTATGGTTTCACAGAAGTTATTTTAGAAATAACACGAAAGAAAACAGGTCGGTATGGCAGTGGTCCTCCAGTTACAATATTATCAAACGTTATATGAAAATAGGAGGAATCACTCCTATGATGTAACAAGTGATTAATTTATTGACCTATATTCCAATTTTGATACAGATGTTGATATAGTTAAAGTCAAGTTTAAACCAATACATTGTTGTTTTCAATTTCAAAAAAAGTTGTCCAACTTGTACAAGTAATTGGATATTTTTCTAGTTGTTGGACACCAGTCACTTTTGGAATTGCTACTATAGATCTACACTAATATTACCATAGATCTTCATTCCCGTAAAGTGAGCTGAACCACGAGATAAGTTTACGAGATCCAGCACCATAACCATTTTTACCAAAGGAAGTGGGAACATCTATTTTACTAATAAAAAGGAAAAGAAGGCGGAAACATTTATTTCGTGTCCGTACATAGAAAGAAGACAATGAACATGCTGTTACTTCAAAATATGGACTTAAAGACGAGGTGATCCAAAATTCCATGAGATTCTGAATTGGAGAAGTACCAGAAGTTTTGAGATAGTTGAAAATTAAATGCAGTCTCATAGAAGAGAAGACCAGCCATATAGTACAAAATAATATCGCAGAAATTGAGATCCTAGGTCCTCAAGATCTATGTTGCCCGGACTCTTCAAAAGTACCGCTAGGTGAGTGTCGGATCCTCCCAAAAGTAGTGTTTTTTTAAAGAATCCGATACGGGTGCAAGTTGCGACAATATTTTGGAGAGTCAAAGCAACATAGCTCAAGATTATTTTCTTTGGTAATTGAAATAATAACAGGTTTCCATACCGTATGGACGGGAGACCAACGCTCACTAGCAAGCTCGTAACCATTTGGATCATCACCAGGGGGGTGAAGAATTGAGATGCAGACCTTTCCATCAGAGTAAACTGTATATCGAACCAGAATTTCGCGATAGAGCCAAAAATAATGAGACGATGATGGTACTGAAGATCAATCACTTCACTAATTCTCCGAAATATATATGTAGCTTACGTACCATTAGGATGCCAAACCTCTGAGGTAAATTTAACCGTAGGCGGACTGTTGGGATAATTTTGAGGAAAGCTCATGATAGCATTAAAGAAACCCCCCTCACTGCAGTTGCAACAATTACACAAAGTTAGGATTTTTTTTTCCGACCCAACCTAATGCATAAGTAAACATTGGAAATGACGAAATATCTACTCTTAACTAAAGTCATCAACTTAAACAACAAAAACTACCTAAAGGGAAATATGTAAAACGATTGCTAAGCTGCAAAGTCAACCAAGAATGAGCATGAGTTTCTGTTTAAACAGTTGGGCCTGGTCACTCCAACCCCCTTTCTGAGGAGACACCCCTTCTCCTGAAATTAGACAGCTATTATGCCGAGTTCCTTGAAGAGAGTCTCGTGCCCCTAAGTATTCTATATCTACCTACCTGTGTACGATGCTTCTTAGCAAATAGCAAGAATGGGTGAGGCGAACAATAAGAGTTGCATCAAACACAGATGAAAGAGTAATAAAAGGTTATCGGAATCTTTGGACGGGGAAAATGTCGATGAATATGATTAAAAACCAGAGACAGGGTAATGTGCAAAGTTAGTGGCACCTAGATTTATTGATTTTTATTTCACAGAAAACTTTCAGGTGAAGAGGAACACAGTTGATAGAGAGTTCACCATCGGGAAAAGTTGGACGCAAGGTTCTAAACATTACAACAACTACGCCTCAATCAAACAGGTCAGGGTTGGCTATATGAATACCCACTTCTTCATTTAAGCTCATTTCATTTCGTCATCACACTAAATAAGTTTCTAATGATCAATAGAGAGTTCACCCTTGGGAAAAGTTGGACGCAAGGTCCTAAACATTACAAAAACAACTACGCCTCAATCCCAAATAAGTCAGGGTCGGCTTTATGAATCCCCACTTCTTCATTTTAGCTCATTTCATTTCATCACCATACTAAATAAGTTTCTAAATATTAACACATAAAAACTGTATCTAATATTAATTAAAAAAACTGTATCTAATCCAAAGCTCCTTAATAATTCAAAGCTCCAGAACCGAGAAACATAAAAACGCTATACCCTAGGCGCAAAATTACAACTTCTCCTGTACATTAAGCCCTACTATAACTCACAAAACTTATCAGACCTTACACCATGGTGTTTTTATTAGAATTACAGCATCCACTGAATCAGAAAACAATTCAAGACCCAAAATTTTCATAAACGTATAAGAAAACACAAACTTATTCAATCAAACATACATCAAATCAAAGACAAAAATCCATCAGCAACCAAACAAATTGAAAAAACCAAAGAACTTTAACATCAAATCAAAAGGAAAAAAGATCTTTAAACTAATACAAGTAAAGACTCACTATAAAGTTTCTGGGGGTCCAATAATGGTGACACTCCATTCGAATAAGTTGCTTTCATCAACCAAACCAGCTGAAAATCCATCAACTGGTTTTTTACAGAGATCTGAAAATGAAACAATAAGAATTACAAACACCCAATTAAGCAAACAGTCCATAGAATGAAATACAAGTACCAAAATAAAGGAGAAAAAAATCATACATTGGAGTTGTTTCTGAAGTAACAAGGATCTTTACATTCAAATGAAAGGAAACAACAAAAATCAAGAACACCCAATTAAGCAAACAGTCCATAGAATGAATAAGTACAAAACACAAGAAAAAGCAAGGATCTTTACATTCAAATTAAAGAAACCAATAAGAATCAAGAACACCCAATTAAGTAAACAGTCCATAAAATGAATATGAGCACAAAATGAAGAAAAAGCAAGGATCTCAACAATAAGAATCAAGAACACCCAATTAAGCAAACAGTCAATATAATGATTTATGAGTACAAAAATATGAAAAAGCAAGGATCTTTACATACAAATTAAAGTAAACAACAAAAATCAAGAACACCCAATTAAGCAAACAGTCCATATAATGAATTATGAGTACAAAAATATGAAAAAGCAAGGATCTTTACATTCAAATTAAAGGAAACAACAAAAATCTAAAACACCCTTTGAGTTGAGTAACAAAAAGAGTGGCAAAAAACTCAATACCTTTGAGCTGTTTCTGAAGTAGAAGACTAGCTTGAGAAGGAGAAGCTGAAGCCATAAACAACTTTATAGTGAGTTAGAGGAGATTGAAGATTGAGATTATGGAGAGCAGTGCAAAGGCAAATTTTGTGGATGAGATTGGATTTGAGGAGTTTTTTTTTTCAATTGTTATTAACAGATTGAAAACATAATAATGTAGAACATTAGAGTGGTCCTACATATTTATTTTTTTTCACTCGAAGTTCAATATTTGTAATTTCGTATTAGAGTTGACTAATTTAAATTTGTGTAGTGTAGGGCTCATATGATGAAAGTGTTTTCTATCAAAAAAAAAATTCCTATCTTAAACTTGAACTCACGACATTTAGTAATCTCATCTACCACATCTTCTTGATGGTATAATCAAGAGGTTGCCACCTCGATAGGAAAACAGATTCAAGATTTTAACTTTATATATTTTCATTGAGAATTTTTACTATATTTAATCTACTTTATTAAATTTGAAATTTGTTGTTTCTATTTATTGTTGAAGTTTCACGTTAAGTGGAGATAGAAAATTAATCTTTTGATATGATTTTAAGTGATCCACATAATTCTCAGAGTTGAATTAGACTTGATATATTTGTTTTTGTATCATGATATCATATTCAAGTTCATCTTAATTCATCCGTGAAATTTCTCTAATTTGTCTCTTATTTGTTTAGCATATGATTATTTTTTTTGTTTCTCTCACAACTTAAAAACCTTTTAGATTATGAATTAAGAATTCATTTTAAATAAATTTTAAAACTTGTAAGAAAATATTAATAACATAATTTAAAATTTTATAAGTAATAACAAATGTTAGACGATTGATAATTTAATATATTATCTATGAAATTTAACAATATACGAGCAATATATGTGTCAGGAAAACTTTTTATCACTCGCTAATTTATACATACCACTCTTTAAAGTTATAAAACGAAGCTTCTTTTTTTTTAACTTATATGTTTTGGTGCAATAAATACACTCGTGAGTAACGTGGCCACATAAAATGAAGGGTGATTGATTGAACATATTCTCCATCGAAAAATTATATGAAACATATACATCAAAAATTACTTTATGTATTAAATTAAACGCCTTCAATGAAATTTATGTTTGTCGCTAATAAACATATTCTAATATTGCAAAAATTTCTTGTATATTTTTTTTCCTTTTTTGATTTTTCATCTGATGTTCAATATCATATTATGATTCAATTAAATTTGAAATTTGTGTATTGCATGATCTATTATGGAGGGCAGAACTTCAAAATGGATTTTTCTCATTTTTAAAGATTCAAATTCAAAATCGCCGATTAAAAATAAAGAAATTCTCTTTCTTGTAGTATACCTAACCTAAGGAAAGTAAATCATATTCAGAAATAGACTAAGATGCAAAGGACCATGCTATATTAAACTTGGACTATATGTGACCCAAAATTAAAGTGTCTATATTCTTTTAGTATATTGTTGCATAAATGATTCCACTTCTCTTTCTTTTGAGTTTTCTTAAAATAAAGAAATAATAATTTTTTAAAAATAAAGTTGAGCTAGGTCCTCTTTTTTTTCTTCGTTTTTCTAAAATTTTATGTTCGGTCAAACTAGTTGAGTAAAGCTATTACTTGGGGGTCTTTTGGGTTGATTTGAGAAGGGTTCGATTAAGATTTGAAGTCGAAAAAAAAGAGGAGTATCATAACCAACTTCAGATATTTGAGTAAAATTTATACAAAAACTTCAATTATTTTGTCTGAAATTTAATTTTGACAAAACATAATTGATTCTAAAACGAATAGACTTCCGAAAATTCATGAATTTTGATTATGCTTTAAATAAGAATCCTCAAATTGGCTATTTGTGCACTATTAGTGCAAATATGTACACATAAAGCTCTGGGCCCATCAAGATTCCTGGCCCTGGTGATAAGCCCATTGCATATGAGGCCCATATCAATGATAAGACAAAATTAAAGGCCCATTTTGATGAAATTGACATATGTGGGCCTGATTATAGATAAGACTAACTTTATTAAAGGCCCACTTTGTTCACAACAAACTTCTTCTTATCCTTTTTTTTTGGTCAAAATCATGAGTAAATGACATATATATATACAACTGTTATGGAAAATTAGCAACAAATAGCCCATAATTAAATAGCATTTAATAGACAAAAAAAAGAGAGCACAAATTAGCCCATATTAACAGGCGGCATACTAATAGGGTTTTTCTTTTCTTTCTTTTTTTTTTTTTTAATTTTTCTTGTGAAACTAACCGCCACACACAACATTAAAAACGGAACGTGGGTAAACAGTTAACTAAATTATCTTTTTATCACATAATTGGATTTTTATCACGTGAATGAACAATCATGTATACATATCCGTATATTCATTCACTAAAAATGTAAACACTGAATCGAATAATCTTTTATCACATGAATGAGTTTTTATCATTTGAATGAACAATCATGTATACAAAAATTCATGTATACATATCCGTGTATTCATTCACTAAAAATTTGTATACATTCCAGATTCTTCCTTCAGTGTGTAAATGAGGATTGCACTTGGAAATTAAAATGCTCAGCATTACACAAGTCAAAAATATTCAAAGCATGACTAAAATTTGAAGTTTTGGGTGGAGATTCAATAAAATCAGAATCAAAATCTCCTTTTTTAGGAATAATTCTAGAAATATTTTTCTTAACCGTGGCAATTGATACCCACAATCAATTACTATCTCCTTAATTTTCGCCCAAATATAAAAACTTTCAACTTGAAAAATTAAAAAACCAAGAAAAAAATTAACAACAATATAAAAAGTGAAGACATGCAAATCTTCTAGAGAAGATATAACATCAACTTCTAACACTTTTGTTTAAAAGGATTGAAGAAGAATGATATAAATGTTTACATTATCAATAAATATTCATCAATCAAAGAAAACGTGTATATGAGAAAAGAGGAGAAAAAAAAGGGAACAAAGTCTCACTTCTCAATAAAACTGCAACATGTTGTCACCAACTTAAAAAATAATTAATTTAAATATAAATTACTTCCCATATATTAACGTGGGCCAAAATATGCCAATTTTAATTTTAAAAAATATTTTTTTGTTATAAAAATAAAAAGGGGCTATATGTTGCCAATTAGTTAAAAAAGAGTACATGCTGTGCCATTTTTTCCAAAATCATTGGATTCCTCCACTTACACACTTCTCGAAAAAATCGCACGTCTTGTCTTTCAAATGAATTAATCTTTAATTTTTACTCTTCAAATAAGCTAGCTTAGTGAGACATGCGTTCTTTAAAAACTGAAATCACGTCTGATTATAACTTATGAGATATTATAATACGAAATAAAAACTTATAACGAGGGTATATATTAAAGACCAATATAAACAAGAACAAAAGTGTAAATGACCCTTGATTAAGAGGATGTCTTACAAAAATGATATAAGAGGGCCCAAACTAAAGCCCCTTCCAAGTCTATTTATACTCGGAAATAGTGGTCACTAGCCACTTTTCGATTATATTTTAAAAAAAGAAATGTAATTGGCATATTTTTTCTTTTGTGTAATTCAAAATTCTACAACGATGGCTTTAAAGTGATTGTTTGTGAATTTTACTCGTCAAGTGAGTTAGAGACAAAATTCGAAAATGCCAATTTTTTGATGATTTCATCTATTATGATTGAGTTGCGAAAACTTCCGAATAGGTATCTTAATGGATTTTTTCTAGTTAAAAGTTTATACATTGATTTTTATTCTAAGGACAACATGCTTGATCCCCTTTATATAAATTCAAATCAATAGGTTTTAAGAATAAATAGACAACAAGATGGCGGTCGAAAACTTTTCTTGAATTATTACATCGGCATAAACATGATATTAATTAATCTATGTCATAATAAAAAGTATGAACATTTTAGGCTAACCAAATTGAAATTAAAACAAAGGCCAATTAAAGTATAAATTAAAACGTACTGTGGAGGTTGAAAGTTGAAAGGTTAGTGCACGTGAAATGAGTATCAAAATGAGTCGTGGTAAGATGATTGAGATCTCTATATTTTAGATTAAAAGTCTCGAATTCGAATTTTTCAAAAATGATTATTTTTTGTTGTTGAAAGCGTTATCTTGAAAAATGAACCTTACAATATATGAATTTAAATTTAATCGAGTCTGAATATAAATATCGAACAAAATAAGGTATAAATAGGAATGAAAAACAGCTGGATTATATGTCCCATTTTAATGAGTGTTATAAATGGTGCAACACTTAAGTAAAAGACCCCTACCAAAAGTAGCTTATGTTAGGTCTAATAGATTTAGAAATAGGGTTTTTACCCAAATAATTGACCAAATTATTGACCATTTATTTTTCCTAATCGATATACATAGATTCTTGACTAAATATATATCATACCTATATTATATATTTGTTATTTTTTTTTAGTCTAAGCAATTAGGTGATCGATCGAGCAACTATTTAGGTTAATTATTCTTTGAAAGAAACAGATAATTCGTGATATTAAGTTATTTCAATGACAGTATAGAATTAATAACGGTATATTTTCAAGGCATGTCCCACGAAAAGAAGAAGAAGAAGGGAGCTATGTTTGAGTTAAAGTTAGAGATGGATAACATTTCATAGCTAATTAACTTGCAACAGTATTATAGGTTGGTGACAAATTTTGTTCGTCGTTAATTTTTTATTTTTTTTAATGATAAAACTATCCTCACATATACAAGATATGTATATTCTTGTAAATTCCCTTTTAGATAGAGCCCAATAAAGAAAACATTGTTCCCCACTTTACTATTATCATCCTTCTCTACCCCATTTTTAAATTTTCAAGTATAGTATATGTTATATTTGCTATACAAGTTGAACATTTGTCAAAAACCCTAGCATTCTTCCCTATAACTTAACCTCATCATTTTTTTTCAAACACTATGCAAATGAACTAGAATAGCTACCCCCAACTAAAAGTGTGGCACGAGTATAAGTACTTCTCCATTCTTATTAAAAGTTTCGATTTTGAGTTGAGAATGAAATCGTCATTGACAGAAAGCATTTTACCTTTAAAGTAAGACTTTTCAATATAAATTTAAATTAATTGAGTCTCAAAACGAATATCGCGCGAATTAAAAACAAAAGAAATCAAAGAAAGAGGGATAAGGAAAGGGAGGGGTAAACAAAGTGGCAAAAGGAAGGGGGGAAAAAGAGAGACTATTGATGAAAGATAGGGCACTTTTCTAAGTGAGCCCATGTGAACATCTCTAGAGAGATGTGACCTTACTATTATAAAGTATAAATTAGACAAAATTTTCTCAAATTGTACCAAAAAAAAGAGAAACTAGACAATGGTTTTACCTACCTTTTTTCCTACCCTCTCTCCAATCCTCACTCTATTACTCATTTGAATTAAATGAATGTGAGATAATGGATTAATGAAGTAAGTGATAGTTGGAGTTCAAAATTATAATAGAGATGAGAAATATTAGGTAATCTTTTTAATTTACCTAAGTTTAGAGATAAGAGTTATTTGATGTCTATTCAGATATATGAGGTAGTATATATATTTTGTAGAACAATTTAGATGCGTGCAAACTAGTCCAAAGATCACTCAAATGGAGAGTGCTTACCATTTGAGTAACCAACCCCTCTAGTTGATTTTTTAGTTAAGATTTACCTTAAAATAAAAACTAATTAAATAAACACCCTAAATCACCTTTATTAGTTCTCTAATTAAAAAAAACTAAGTTAATGAGTGTCCACATCTGCTAACTTAGATTCCATGGGTGTTTTAGTAATAAACCTTTGTTGTTTTTCTCTATAACATGTACATCATCATTCAATAAGTTGATGATCAGCAAAAAGGCAAAATCTTTTCTTACTTTTTAGTCATTTTCTTTAATTGTTGGTTTGAATTTGTTTTCTTGCTTTCACTATAGTTTCACTAAAGAAAACTAGCTGTCTCCATCTGTTTTTTCTCTCTAAACCAGTTCTTGATTCAAAGCAAAGATCTTGAGGTGAAAGATTGGATTTTTATTTTGTGTCTTTAGTTTCTTGATTTTGGTTCAAATAGATGTAAAAATGAAATCTTTGAGGTGAAAGATTGGATTTTTATTGTGTGTCATTTTAGTTTCTTGATTTTTTGTTCAAATAGATGTAAAGATTGGATTTTTATTTTGTGTCTTTTTAAGTTTCTTGATTTTGGTTCAAATAGATGTAAAAAGATGAAATCTTTGAGGTGAAAGATTGGATTTTTATTTTGTGCCTTTTAAGTTTCTTGATTTTGGTTCAAATAGATGTAAAGATGAAATCTTTAAGCTCAGTGGGACTTGCTTTAAGTGTGGTATTTGGTTGTCTTTTGTTAGCTCTTATTGCTGAGCTCTACTACTTGTTATGGTGGAAAAATAGGATTCTTAAAACAAATCTTGAAGATGGTTATAGCAATAGTAGCAAAGCAAGAGAGTTTTGTTATATGTTTTGTGGGAAGCCTTCAACAACTTCTTTGACTCCCACCAATGCTTTAAAATCCCAAGAAATTTGTTCATCTGATACACAATTAGTCCATGAACCAACACAACTTCAACTTGGGTCAAATGTGGATTCAAGTAGTGATTTTTGGTTCAAATCCTTTGGAGATGACACAATGGATAATGAGTTTATGGGACTTTGTGGACCACCAAGATTTTTGTTTACTATCAAAGAGGAAACTAAAGAGGATTTGGAGTCTGAAGATGGTAAATCCAAGAGTAGAAAAGGATCAAGAACTAGAAGTTTGAGTGATTTGTGTCTAAATGTTGAAACTCCTTTTTTAACACCACTTGCTTCACCTTCTTGTTTTACTCCACCTTTAAGTCCTATTGTTATGTCAAAAAATGGTTTCAATTTCAACCCTTTCCTTGAATCAGCAAGTGATGCTGAGTTTAACAAGTTTATAAGGTCTAATTCTTCACCTCCACCAACATTTCAATTCTTGAGGGATGCAGAAGACAAGTTTTGTAGAAGATTTGATCAAAATCTTGAAGTTTCATCAAGTTCAAAGATGTGTAAAGATCATGAGGAGAATAGTGGACCATTCATTACACTCATTTTCCCTAAGAACAGAGAGGTACAACATGATCAGCATCATGTACAACACTCATCAAGCTCTTCACAAGTACTACCTTTAGCTACTTCACCTCCAATCCAACAGGTGAACCAACAAGAGTAAATTTTGTTTCATCCCCCTCCCCCCCAACCCCCAACCCCCACCAACCCTTGATTGTACTAAAAAGAATGACTCATTTTCTTTGTTTTATTAGTGTATGAGTTTTAGAGCTTTATTTTGCTTGCATCATCTTGGTGATTTTGGAGGTGAAGTTAATGACTTAAAGCCTAGTCATAGTGCAATATTAGTGGAATTTTTTTTTTTTTTTTTTGCATGACATGATATTTAGAGAGTTACAAAGTGTTAGCATAACGAATGGTGAATCATAACCATACTTGAAAGTTGACCTTTTAGTCATTTTTAAAGAGTAACGAAGCGTTAGCATAACGAATGATGAATCATAACCTGATACTCGAAAGTTGACCTTTCAATCAGTTTTAGAGTGTAACAAAGTGTTAGTATAACGATCATTATCTGATACATTTTTAGAGCGTAACAAAGTATTAGCATAACGAATGATGAATCATTACCTGATATTCGAAAGTTGACCTTTCGATCATTTTTAGAATGTAACAAAATGTTAGCATACCGAATAATCTATCATAACTAGATACTCAAAAATGACTAAAAGGTCAATTTTTGAGTATTTGGTTATGATAGATCATTCGTTATGCTAACATAACGAGTGATCAATCATAACCTGATACTCGAAAATTGGCCTTTTAGTCATTTTTAGAGAGTAACAAAGTGTTAGCATAACAAGTGATAAGTCATAATCTGATACTCAAAAGTTGACCTTTCGATCATTTTTAGAGAATAACAAAGTGTTAGCATAACGAGTGATACTTAAAAGTTGACCATTTTTTTTTTAAAATTTTATTCTTTAACATTATAATGAGTAAAGTTCTGTTATCATACTTGAATGAAGTTGAAGGTAAAGTTAATGATAAAAGCCAAGTCACAATGCAATGTTTTCTGAAATTTTCAAAGGGGGAACAACATTCTTTGCAGTCTGCCACACTGCAAATAATGTCCAGATTCCACTATGCAAGTGGTTATTTGGTGGAGGGTGGGGGGTGGGGAGGAGGTTGGTTTGTTTCTATTCAATTTCTGTCAAAATACACCTGTAATCAT
>JAJOOR010017779.1:0-12755 GCA_036250505.1 Solanum acaule
CAACATCCTCCACGAAGTAGCCCCTAGTAGAGCTTCCATCTCCATAAGCTTGATCATACATACAAGAACTATTACCAGAGCAGCCTAATCCTGAACGTTTGTAGAAGTCTTTGCAAAATGATTGACCACAAACAACGAGTTTACCAGTGAGAGAAGCCCTTGGATTGTAGAGTGTTAGCTCGATCTGCCCAGGAAAACATTCAGATAAAAAAGGACGGAGTACAGCATCAAGTAAAAATAGCTTTGCTTTCGAGAGCAATTCATATACTGAGCAGAAATAAAATATAGACACACACAAAAACAACTATAAACATACGTATAACATATTCAGTGTGTATTTAAAAGAAACATACATTACGATAGCCTCTTTTGGGGCATCTTTGACATGCAATGCAGTTAACCCACATTATATCACTTCCCGTATCCACTTGAACAAAATAATTATTTGGAGGTGTTCCAATCCCAATCTCAGCAAAGTAAAGCCTGTAATAACAAAAGATCAAGGGAATGATTTCAATAGCAGCTCAAACTGACAACACAACTATCATTCGAATCACTCAACCATGGAATTCATCATCTTATCTAATTTACCCGAGATCTTCTTATCTAATTTATTACCCGAGATCTAAGTATCTTCTGGAAATTATTAATTCATCAGATGATATAGGCTTAATTAAAAGCTGACACTGAAAATATAGCCAATTGATAATGCATGCAAATTCTTTTATTACAACAAAACTTTTTACAACCACTACTGTCAGAGGTGGGACCAAGATTTGAAGACAACGGGGGCACCAAATAATGTAGCAGCCAGACGCGATCTCAGGTCATGCGTCATCGCTCAAGGGCTAAGGGGCAACCTGACCAAATGACCCAATCCAGCAGATATGTTTGAACTTTGAAGGGCCTTACAAAATATATGATAGTTCTTCAAGGTATATAATATACCAAATTCTTTTCATAGTTAACGAGTGCAGATGGATCCACCTCTGACTATTGTAACATGGATGGTGCACAACCCACTCAAGTTTGACCCACCCAATTCAATACATTTAAAAATTGTTCTAGTATGTAGCCCAAATTGATCAATAAGCGAAACATTGCCAAAATATTTTCAAAAAGATTTAATTTTTTTCTTTGATACGTTATATACAACCATAATAAAGGAAAAAAAGGTGTATTGGGTAGTTAAAAAATTATAAAAGAACAAATAGAAAAGTTAGTCAACCCCATTTTAGCCCAACCTATTTCAGCTCAAAGTAACTTTTGGGCAGATCATTTACTCAATACACCCAAATTCAGCTAAACCTGCCCATTTGATCTCCTAACATAAAGCTTCCTTAAATTCACACATCAGCAAAAGCAACATGCAGAATAAGAAATGTACAACAATTGCAGCAAAATGTACAACATCACAAGGCATCACTATTCGTCACTTCCAAAGAGAAAAAAACACAGCAAACTGTGCAGAATCACACACATAAATAAACAAAAACACAAAATTCAATAAAAGGGAGTAAACGGAAAAACAAACCCGACGGAATTAGGACGGCCAGTTCCACCGATAGGAAGGTCGATACCGGCGAGAATATGTAGATGGCGCATTTCATCATGAGCTTTTAGGGCACGCAAATTCCTTTCCAACCCAGCAAACTTAGAATTCACTTTAATTACCCCTTCACTTACCACATTTACACTCCAAACAAGTATAACTAACAACAACGAAGCCCAACCAAAATCGAATTTTCCCATTCTGGGTACTTCCCAAATACTGAAATTAACAACCCCAAGTGCCTCTTTTTCTTAAATTAATAGCAAAAACGATGATCAGAAACGGAAAAAAGAGCAAGCAAAGATGAAATTGGCCCAAGAAAAGTGCAAAAAATGGAATTGGGAAGATAGGTTTTTTTTGGTCTACTCAAAAATGGAGTTTTCTGGTGCTAAAAGTTGAAAACCAGAGAGAAAAGAGAAGGGGAAGAGACGCAGTTGCATGGGTTTCTTCTCTGTTTTGGAATGGAGGGAAAAAGGACAACTTTTTTTTTCTCTCTCTTTTCCCCTTTTGTTTCTCTTTTTGTTTGGAAATTAGGGAAGGAAATGTATATTGTTTTTGGGTTTTCCGCGCTGAGCCCATATTGGAGCACCAACTAAATAAATGACGCTCTCAATAAAATTTGGAAAAATTACAGAATCTTACCTTTTAATTTACTTATTACCATTATCCCCTATAAGTTTTATAAATCTCCAAAATCCCTCATTTTCGCGCATTAGATTAGTGTATCAACGCTTATATTATTGTATCTCGCGCATCGGATTAATGTATCAGCGCTTATATTATTATATTTTGCGTATCAGATTAATGTATCAACTCTTATATTATTGTATCTCGCACATGTATCAACGCTTATATTATTGTATCTCGCGCATCAGATTAATGTATCAACACTTATATTATTGTATCAGTTTGAGAGATTTCGTAATTATAAACTTTTAAGGGATAAATTGTAATTTTACCTTAAAAGTATGTGATTTCTATAATTTGCCCATAAAATTTTCTCCATATACCGGGTTTAAACTCGAGGCCTTGACTTTCCTTTTTTCTTTTTAATCCCCCTTATCTTGTTCTAATAGTACTATAGTTAATAGTTATATTTATTCCGCTCATCTCTACTTGTTTAGTGTATTAAAAATGAATATTTATTTTAATTTGTTTAGTTAAAAAATTTAGAAAAATTACCCTTCGGGATGGCCCAATGTTTTACTTTGGCCTGGGATTTCCATGTTGGAGGTCTCAAGTTTGAAACCCCTTGCCAGCGAAAGCAATGGGTTTGCCTTTTGGCAATGGCGTAGCCACCCTTGTGTCAAGGTGTCCATTTGTCCAATGGACACCCTTCGTCAGAATATTATACCGTATATACAAGTAAAATGATAAATAAAGTGGCTAAATAACATATTTTGGACACCCTTGACACAACAATATGTGTAGACTAGTGGTTTTAGGCGCCTTGAAAGAGTAAAGATTATAGTGTCAGGGTGCACCCAAAGGATAGCAGCTACAGGTTTTCCTTGTCATAAAAAAAAATTAAAAAAATTACTTACTACTTAGTTTTTAATTTACTCTTATTATTGATTATAGTTATTTTTTCAATATATTTCTTTAAAAATTTATTATATTTAAAGAGTAATATGATTAAAAAACTCTTTCATTTATTAATGTGTAAAAAGTGTGTTAAGTCAAATATGAACAAATAAAAATAACAGGAAAAATATTTTGTAAGGAAAAACTAAAGAAAAATTGTGAAGATATTAAATGACTTACTTTCTTTTTCTTTGTGAACTCTATCTCTATATAGATATAATATTTAGAAAATATTTCGTAAGGAAAAACTAAAGAAAATTTGGGAAGAAATTAAATAACTTACTTACTTTCTCTTTATTAACTCTATCTCTATATAGATATAATACAACTTTTTTGGAACATAGAGTATTGATTGAAATTGTAATAAAATGAGTTGAAGACAGTCTAAGCCCGTATTGGTTGGTTCGGTTCAATTTTGAAGTTTATCGATTTGACTTATTGGTTATCAGTTTGTAGATATGCTAAACCGTTATAGAACCATTAAGATATTGGCCTATCGTTTATTGGTTTATCGGTTATTAATTGTTATAGGTTCGGTTATCGATTTAACCGTTATGATTTGACACACAAAAACAATTGAAAATCACTTAGAAACAAAGTGACAAATAAAAAGAACTATGTACATGAGATCACAAGCTACATCTTGCTCAAAAGCAAACAGTTTTACATTGTAGAATAACCAAGTGTTGAGACAACCAAAAATAAAAGTAGGAAATCAAACTCTAAATCAAGGACTTTATATACAAAATGGTATAAATATAATTATTTAATTTACTATCGGGTTATCGGTTAACCCGTTAAGAAAAAACCTCAAACTGTTAAGAACGGATAACCCGATAACAAAAAAAATCAAAACAATTATCAAAACCACTAAACCAATAACCCATTACTGATAAACCAATAACTTTTTTTCGGTTCGGATTATCAATTTCAGTTCGATTTTGAACAGTCCTAGTCTAAACTATCAATTAATATAGTAATAATAATAATAATAACATATTTAGTATAATTTATAAATAGGGTCTGAGGCGATGAGTTGTATATCTATCTATTTTTATATTTGTCGAATAGAAAACTTACTTTTGATAGAATCATGACCTGAAAAAGACATTTTTAAAATTGGATCGAAAGGATATAAAAATAAATAAAAAATGAAAAATAAAAAGTACAATATAAAATAGCAAAAATAGTTAAAGTAAAAAAGAAAATTAAAAAGTCGTCACATATTAAAAGTTTGTGAGAAAATAGAATAATGAACAGCTAACATTAATCTAAGGGGGACATACAATCTTAATAAAAGTTTTGTTTCTGCCATTTAGAGTTTTAAATTATATATAATTTTACAAATATGAAAATTTCATATTAAAATTCTCCTAATTTTTATACACTCTTACCAAATAAATAAATAAATTATAGTTCATAAACAAAATATCAGAATATTCTAAGACATCGCATTAATAAATCGCATATTTCCCTATTTCTTTTATAGATAAATGCTTAAAATTACAAATTTATTTTTAAAATAATCACTAGTCAATACAATAGCTAGTTATTCTTATTAATTATTATAGTTCTATCACGTGATAGAAACATTCTCTTCATACCGAGCTAACATGAACTTTTTTCTTTTTGCAAAAATTAAAATCTGAGTTTTTCTTCTTACAAAACATAAACTTATGAATTAATTTTTCTATTCATAAAGTTTTGAAAACACGATCTCAAAATGCAAACTGATCAGACGTTGATTTGAAATCGTTTTTTTTTAAATCACATGTACAAACACAAGCCGGAATTCTCTAGCTCTCTCCCACGTTTATTACATGTAATATAAAGGGTGTTATATATATATATATATATATATGGTCTCACTATTTGACACTTGTCATACATATATAAGACATTTAATTTGGTCCACTTAGACACAATAATTTTATCTAATGTACTTTGACAATCAAATCCAAAAATGCTTAGCCATTCAAAACATTTCAAAACTCATGTCACCTAAAGCTAGAACACAATATGAGTCTAGTAACTATCATGTGTTTGGCTATGTTGATTGCTTGAATCTAGCGTCGTTGCCTAGTCGTGAACAGTGATGGAGTCAGATTTTTTATCATAAAGTTTAAAATATAAAAAGATAAATATATAAAAATGTTAAAAGGGATTCAACATCTACTACATATCACTATGGGAAATAGAGACATTTTCCACCGCAAATCATTGAAAAAATTGTACTATAAAATATGATTCAATCTCATTTCCACCGAACCAGCTCAGTGAAAAAATGCATGGTAGATTTCCATTAAAATGTTGGACTAAACATTTTTACTTTTGTCACAGATTTAATCAAAATATCTTACAAATAGTCGATGAACATTTTTCAATGGAAAATTTCAATTAATGGAAAAAGAGTATTTTTTTAAATAAAGTATAGACATAAATAATATAATTTTTAATCGAAAAAAATTCAAATAAATCGTTGGTTCCTACTTGGCTTCGCCCTAGATGCCAAGACACTGCTTCCCCACATGTCTTAGTTGTGTCTGCCTAATGTCATGAATATCAATGTCATGGCATTATTTGCCCATTTCAAATTTGTCAAAGTTTTTGTTAAATTTATTGGTTAAAATCAAAATTAAATCAATCTAGTTGATTTTTAATTTTTTAAAACCAAATCAAATTAAATGAGAAAAAATAATCGTCGGTTTGGTTCAGTTTTTTCTGATTTTTTTGGTTTGAAAGTAATAATTTTTTTTAGGACATACGAATCTTGATAGACACGGACACTTAGTACATGAACAATCCACAAAAACCTATTGTGTGTTCAGTTAAGCAACACTAGATTTATTATTACACGAACAAAGTGATTCAATTAAGAAAAAAGTGTGACTATCTTATGTGAGGTAGGGTAGGTAAAGACTAAGTAATTGATTTTGATAGACTTGAAATTAGAGTTGTAATAGTTGGGCCAAAATTTAAGTGTTGGGCTTGAGAAACTGGTAAACTTAAAGACTTATGTTAATTAAAATTTAACAAAATATCTATATTTTATTTATGAATAATATATAAATAATTATAAAATTTACATAGCTAATTTCTCAGTTCGGTTTGGTTATTTTATGGTTTAATTTTAGTAAAACTAAAACCAAACCAAATAGTATCGATTTTCAAAATTTAAACCAAACCAAACCAAATATTGGTTTTTTAATCGTTTTGGAATTTATTTATTTATTCCAAACTAAAGCTGCACATTTTTCATAAGTGTTACCAAGTGTAAATATGTCTTGAGATCGTGACACGTGGCAATATCCCCATTACTACTTAATCTAAGTTCCTTGCCTACCTCAGCATACACCCATTGGGTATCCTCCATGCACTTTTGTAGCCAACTTGGCATCCTCGTGGACGCCACGTGGGTAGTCCCTCTTTCTGCTACATCATCAATATCGTTGTGGATGACGAACCCCGGAACTTTTGTAACGGGATCGTCGGAGTTGACGATTCGGAGAACATTTGTACCGCTTTTCTCTAATTGGCATCGAAAACTTTTGTTTCCAACTCGAGGCCCTCCAAATGATACAACACTCACTATGGGTGCATTACTAAATTTTGTAGTAATATCACACGCTGTTAATGTTGCAAGGGCAGCACCAAGACTATGTCCTGTGATAGTTATACTTAATGCCTCATCACTATATTTATCAAGAATCTTGCCAATTTCTTCTCTAATTGTGTCTTGCAAACTTTGGTCACATTGGGTGTTTGTTGTGTATAAGCTCAAGAGTCCACTTTGTACCATGGGTTGATCGTAATTTTCGTTGGATGTCGTCATGTCATCTGGTAAGCAAGTCAACGTGGCGCGTAAATTCTCGAGCCATTCAGATGAGGTGGCGGTACCCCGATAAGCGATCACAACGTCACGGCGCCCGAGCCTGGTGATCTCTTTCGCGTCGTCGCAGATGGCCACGTAACCGATCCAGCTGCATCGTGGAGATGCTAGGTTCGGAAACGTCTTTTTAGTCCATCGTGGCATTTGGACCACACACGTGGCGTACAAGTTCTTGACCACCTTGTAACCGGTCTTGTCTAGTCCGCAATTTGTCAGCATCGAACTCTTAGGATAAAGACAAGTGGCATACGAGGGTGATGACATGTCAAAGTCAAAGCAGCGATAAGCTGCTTCAACAAATTTTCCATACCTCAAGATCTCCTTACGAAGATCATCATCAAGCGGATCAAGCAAGCCTTCCCAATTTTTAATCCCTTGGAACTCCATCCACCGGTTTCGGAGTTCAGCCATTGCTCTGTCTCCAACAGAGCAGTGGTTGAACCCCGAATTCCACGAGCTCGTGATCTTGAATCTACGAGCTTCAAGTCGTTTAGTGCTCAATGTAGAACACTTTGAAATAGGGAGTATCAATCTCATAATATTGCAATTTGATTTGGAAATATTTCCACTTGAGAGCCTCATGATCATGAGTGAAAATATTAAGGCTCTTTTTTTGTGGAGTTATAATATTAAAATGCATATACTTTCACTTAATTATTACATTTTGGCTGCACTCAAAATGAAAGGTATTTATAGTTGTACCAAAGTACAAAACTAAAATGATGTGTATATATATAGTGGGTGGTGGGGTAGAGGGGAGAATATTACGTGAAAGACTATATATTATATGATAGAAAATATTTGGAGGCGGACGGTGCATTAAGTTTTATATGATAGGGGTATTATATTACCAAATTAAAAAACGTTGGTCCAAGACTTATTTTTCACTTTTTTTTTATAACCATAGTACGTGTTCGATCGAGGACGAAATTTAAGTAAGAAGAAAAAAAGAAAGACTGAATTTTATTACATATGAAAAAAAAAAAAACCTTTGATAATGTAGTCTTTAATATGTCATGGTGATCATAAGAAAATGTCATTAATTAAATATAAAATAAGAAACTTAAAAGTTTTTTAAAAATAGTTTTTTAATATAAGAAAGTGTATTCATTCTTTGATAAATCCAAAATGAAATATATATATATACGAAATACATTGATGATGATGGTCAATTTTATGTAGACATTCGAGCTATGATATATTTCGATTGAGTTAGCACATCATGAACACGTGATAATTTAAATGTTTCTATTAAACATTTCGAACTCAAATTTTGGAATTTTTTACATATTCTCAAGCGTTCATTACATAGATAATTAGTTAATTACTTAAAATATATCTCCTTTAGTTAATATGCATTAGTCTAAATTATAAGCCGTATAATTAAACCTCAGTCATGTTCAACAGAGTCTTTGTGAACAGAGTTAACTGATAGTTGTTGTTGGTAGGAGGTAACAAGTATCTCATGAAATTAATCGTGTGGCGTGCACCACAGTTATCCCAATAAAAGAAAAACTACAAGCATGTTCTAAAATTGAGATTGATATATATACATTACATCTAAATTGATCCTTTAACGACAATAGCTCAATTGCCGTTAAATATGTATTTTTAGCAGCAATTAGCACTCTTTGTATATGTCTCTAAAGCCTTTAGCGACATTGGATCAAATGACACTTAACTAATGCCGGTAAAAACTTTAGTACTCATTATTAATATGTATATTTATTGCCGCTAAAAGTTGCTTTTGTTGTAGTGATAATTAAATGAGATGAAATATTTTATGTGTTCAACTTAATTATGACCTAACAGACACTAGAAAATACGTGTAAAATATTCTCAAAATTTAAACTAAAAATATCTAATAAAAATATCTTATTGTATATTCAATTGCTCAATTAAAATAAATTACTCCATAAAATATCTAAATAAAATTTATTGATAATTTTTTAAAAAAACATACGACAAAGCAATAATAATTAATAGCGAAAACTCAAAAATTCGTGATTTTCCGACAGAAAATTATTCTGCCAATTGGAAGTATTGACAAGTCAGCAGACAACATTCGAGACATAATAATTTTGACATAATCAACTATAGGAATTATTAGAAAACGAGTAAAATAAACAACGTACGTATTATAACTCATTTATTTTCCGACCACATTGCGGCACAGTCCACATTGGTAGGATCGAAAAAAAAAAATCATTAAATTTAAATTTGTATCGAAAATTTTTATGTTAAAAGTAAGATGCTATCTAATAAAAATGATTTTGTACTTAGGAGGACTTGAACCTAGTGGGGGAGCCAGGAGTTTGGTGAAGGTTTTACGAGTTTTCTTCTCAGTTGTGTTAAGGGTGTGCAAAAAATAAATATACACTCGTAATAGCCAATATTTAACTTATGTACACGATATAATTTTCGACGAAGGGTAAAGTGGTTCCGACTGTACTCAAACACGAGACCTCTAAGGAATGATGAAAGAGTATTTTACCACTCTATCAGTAAAGGCGGAGCTAGACAGCTAGTAATCCGCATGGAATTCGATCGAACTTAGTAGATTTTGCTCAAATAATCTATTTATATTAATAAATTTATTAAATATATATAAATTTTAAATTTTAGACTCATTATTATTATTTATAATCGTCATTATAAAATTCAAAAGCAAAAAAATTGAGTTTCGGCTATGTTCGCCACAACCCTAGTCGGTTAACTTCTTTATTAATAACACCAAAAAAAAAACACAAAGGAAACTACCTCATCTATACATCTTCTTTCTTCAATATGTGTTCTAGCCATAAGCCAAGTTCTATCTTTCTACAATTTGGCTTTCTATGAAGGTATATGGCCATCGTCGAATGGTTCCGTCTATTCAAAACTCGGTAGCATGATGAAATTCAGAGCAAGTAAATCTAGTTTAATCGATTAATCCATCTCAAAAGTAAGTTGATTCATTGTAGTGAGTTCAAATATACAATATTACATAGTAGGAATAAGAACCCCAAAGGCTAAGGTGGAATATTTCGTAATTAAGAGACTTGTATTCAATAATTACGACAAATAATTTGATACAGATGGAATATTAAGGAAATATCCGCAACATAAGATATCAAATATCATTAATACTCTTGCAATACAGTGATATTTTACTTATTATAAAAATAAATATTCACAATGATATAATATGTTTTAATATAAGAAGAAATCTAGTCTGTCTATTTTTTAATATTTTAATAATGTAAGTTTCGAAGCTGGTTGCTCTATGGAGCGTTGAGGCCGGGATTAGTTTCATCTTCAGGAGGAAAAGAATTTGAATCACTTGCTAAAACTTCTAAATGACCGCATGGTAATAATGGAGGTGAGACTACAAAGACAATCGAGATGTTTGCCTAATTAAAAGCAACCACCCGAGTACATGCTTCTCAGTACTGATCAATTCATATAGAATTATCACGATGTGGCATGAGGGAAGTTGCTATAAGATTAAGACAACACGTCCTCACTTGTCAGAGACTTTTACCTAATTTCAAGAAATTAAGATCATTTTTTTTAGTACTCTTCCTTAGAAGTTACACTTTTTTGCTTCATTGGTAATTCAAACGCATAATTTTAAGATCGAAGGTAAAAATGTTTACCATCTGAGCAATTCTATGGGGTGGAAATTCAATAGGGACTCGATTCCTTCTCTCCCCTTTTTGTCAACTTCCATTTTGCATTTTCTAGTTTGTATATTTGCTTTGCTTCAAGGATTGTATCAACTCCAGTACACTTATATATGTCCGATATAAAATTATGATTTGAAGTTAAAGTTTTGTTTGGATATGTAATTTAAATAATTTTTGGGAAAATGCATAAGTATCCCTTCAACCTATGCCCGAAATCTCAGAGACACACTTATACTATACTAAGGTCCTATTACCCCCGAACTAATAATTTTATAAATAATTTTCTATCCCTTTTCGGTCTACGTGGCACTATCAACCAGATAGCTTGAAAAAATTGTCAACATGTGCTGGGCCCAGAAAATAGTGCCACGTAGGCCAAAAACGGGTAGAAAATTATTTATAAAATAAGTTCGGGAGGGTAATAGGACCTTAGTATAGTATAAATGTGTCTCTAAGATTTCGGACATAGTTTGCATGAAATCCCAACAAGTTGTGGAAGCTATCGAAATTTCCTTAATTTGTATATAATCTTACTAGATGAGCAAATTATCATTATTCATAAACAAGTTAGTCAATAATAGTAATAACTAGTTATTCTCTGACATAATTCTGTTACATGGTACGGATAATTTCTTCATGTATGTTTAAATATTGATTTAGAATCATCGCTTCATATTGCATGTTCAAACGCAGGCTAATTAGTGTCGCTCATATTTTTCCTCTTTAAGTAAAAGGGTGTTGGTAAAAATTACAAATTACAAATTACAATTGAAAATAATTATCTTCACGCTAAGGGGGGATATCTCGCTCTCTTTAAGACTATTATATTCAAGTTCACTCCAACAAATGTTTTTTGCCAATCCAGCAACAATCTTTTTGGCTTGTCCTTTCTCGGATACAATGATCAATTCACAAAATATAACTCAACCAACAGACACGGATTGAGTTCAAATCTTCACAAAAAGAACACCTCCCTTCAACTTATAAGAACTCTCTTTCACGACTCTATTTTCTTGTACTCAAAACAAAGGAAGATCAGACAATCGCTATTTATAGAGAAGAAAATCTTTTTTACAATGAATAGAAAGATAATGAAATACTCCATCTGTCCCTAATTACTTGTCCACTGTTCGTTTTATAATTGTCCCTAATTAATTGTTCATTTTGACAAATCAAGAAAGAATAATTTTTTTTACCTATTATTCCCTTAATTAATTACTTTGAAAACGGTAGAACTTCTTGAAAATATAATGTTAAGTTTTTAATTCATCCACTTCATAATTAATAGGGGTCAAATTGTAAACTCACTATGTCAATAATTATTTTCTGTCAATTTAAAAGTGGACAAATAATTAGAAACAAAGAGAGTAATAAATAAAGAAGATAAATAGTCTAGAGGTTACATAAGTTACTAGATAAATAACCAACACACACAATGTAGCAACGCAAAGCTATATTTATAATAATATTAAAATGTCACTAACAAAGGATGTTGTATACTTTATATATATATATATATACTAGATATGGGACCCCGTGCTAGCATGGAGCCCAATATATGTTATTGTTTCTGTTTCAATTTATGTGGTACATATGAAATTTGAAGTTAATCAATTTTTTAGTATGTTTTTATATATTTTAAGTTGCTAATTATTTTTATTTAGAGTATGTTTTACGTAAATATATTATAAATCACAATAATTAACAACTTTTTATATGTTTTCAAATATTTTAAGCTATTAATTATTATGATTTATAATACTTTTACATAAAAAATTTATTTATATAAAGTATAAAAGAAAAAATTAAAAAAATGAAAACATAAATGTCAGCACGAGTCCAATCTATGTTAATTTCTATGTTTTAATTATTGTAATACCGATTGAATTTGGAGAGCCAACTAAATTTTTTTAAAGGATTTTTTTTATAAATTTTAAGTTGTTAATTATTATAATTTATAATAATTTATTTATTTTAAACCAATATATGTGTCTCTCTGTCTCAATTACATGACACATATGGAATTTGGAGAGTCAACTAAAATTTTAAAATATGTTAAGTT
>JAJOOR010017780.1:0-17178 GCA_036250505.1 Solanum acaule
TTTTGTATAAATTCATTTATACATTGTAATTTGTATAATAAAATCTGTATTTGTATAATTATAAGTGTATAGGACGAAAATATATGTATTTGTATTTGAATATACACGTTTCTCTCGCTTTATACAAACACAAACGCATTTTATACCGAAATGTATAAAACGGCTAATTGTATACCAAAAATGGCTAATTGTATACCGAATCAGATGACAAAAAAAGGGGATGTTTGCTGCGAATTACAATTAAAATAAACTATGGTTATAGCATTTAATTTGAATTAATAATTTGCTATTTCATACAATTTTCCCAAAGTTAAATTAGTTTCTAAATTGGCAATTTTATTTATAAGAGAATATGTATGGGCTCTCCGACTGCAAAAACTTGGAAAGCCCAAATTCAATACTTAATTGGGAGTTTGTCGACCCAAACTATAATCAGTTGGGCTTCAAACAATCTGAGCCCAACTATTGATAGATGGGCCTACTTGGTTTTAATGAGCCAAAGTGGACGTATATCCAATTTTGGAATCACCATTAATCTACTTATTTCTAAATAACTTAAGATATGCAGTGTTTGAAGTTGTGATTGCAGTTAAACAAACCGCAACTTCAGATAAATATGTCTCTAGTTCATATATGATAGAAGTTCATATGTTTTTGAAATACATTTATAATATTTGTCATAACGTACCATATATCTGAAGTTGTTTCAAAATGAACGGAGTTCGAAAAGAACACTAAAGGGCTTGGTCAATATAATAAGATGCATTAGACACTCCACTTGTGTAACTTTCATTAATTCTTAAACTTCGATTTGTCCTCTAAATATTTAAATCTTTGTAATCTTAACTGGATTTGCATTTTTGACTAAATTTGCCGTCTGCTAACACTAATTTCGTTATTAAGACATTGTAAAAAAAAAAAAAAAAAAACACTACAATAATATTTGATTGTTTCAATCCTTAATTAAACGCGTCATTGGCCGATTAATTATTAAGACATTATTTTTCATTTTTCATTAAAGCCAGTTTGAATTGTTTTTTTTTTTTTTATGTTTAAAAGTATTCTAGTTAAAATAAAAAAAAGGGAAATGGCTTGATATACAACTTAACTTTGCGATTTAGAGTTGATATAATCCTCGTTATTAAACGGTAGAGTTCGTAGAGGTATATGTGAGCCATTTTTGTAACGAGAGATATATCAGCTCCTAATCACAAAGTCGAAGGGTATATCATGCCCTTTAATCAATAAGAAAACGAGTTTTAAGCACTTATTTTTGAAAGGTGTAAATTAAAAATCTTGTCTTATGACTTCGACCTATAAGCCATAAGTTATAAGCTCATCGAAACAAGCTCTTAACCCTAACAATGTGTTATATCTTTTTTATTTAATTTCTTCTAAGTTTTCGTTTTCCTTAAAGTTCAAAATGAGGAAGTGTAAGCATCAACTCTTAATTGATCCAGTCAACTTTGCTAGGGTAACCTTAAAGAAGAAAGCCCCAAAGAAAAGGACAATACATATCAGAAAACAAATACTCCTTCCGTTCCTTTTTATATATCATCCCTTTTTATAAATAGCTGGTCCATAATACTTGTCATATCATAAAATCAATGCATAAATTATCATATTGTTCCTTTTTTACCCTTGTGAGTTATTAGTCTTGAAAATATACATTTGATCAACTTAGAAAAATTAAGTAAATGATTATGTTCATTGGTTAAATTAATTAATCAAAATAAATTAATTCATATTCATTGATTGAAAACTTGAGTTCCAAAATAAATAAATAAGGGTAGAAGGGTAAAGTTACATCATTTCTTAAGGAGTACTCTTATGTTTCTTTTTGTCACAATTTTCTTTTTTAGAGTCACGTGATATGAATTTTAATTAATATATTCAAGGAGAGCTAATGACAGCTTCATTATTAGTATAATTAAAATGTAGTAGAAATTCCAAGATTCTCAAAATTTTATGTACTTCTTGGGCGGAGGACAATTCGAAGAAGATCACCATTAAACAAATTATAATGATGTTTATTGTCACGTCATTTAATAGGTATTGAAATTATATTTTTCCATTAAAATAATCATAAAAGCTAACTACGTAAAGTTGAACATCTTTCGAAAGAAAAACAAAGACTAGAGATATTCAGCTCGCCCGTTATGGAAATTAATATTTTTAATACAGTATAAGTTGACAACAACATTTAATCTCAATATTAAAATTTAACGCAATAACATGAAAAAACAAAGTAATGATCGTTTAAATTGCATTAATAATATAAAAGTTGTTAATATTATTAATATATATAACTTAAGTCTATTATTATTATTATTATTATTAGAAGAGGTGTGAGAAAGTAGAATTTGTCTACTTCCATCAATTATGGGCTAAGAGAATGATCTTGATAGGCACTTTCACATGGTATACTTATGATATTTGGTATACATTAAATTCATAATAACATATTTTATACATCAATGATGAATTAAATGAATATAATTTGACATCATCGTGGCATTGTGGAAGTGTAATTAGTCTCGTTAAGATCATGTTTAGTTATCGAAAATATTAATAAAAGTTTACTAATAAAATGTACATAGTAATTATAGGAGTAAATATTGCTTCCAACGTTTTGATTTGTTTGTCATGTTTTGACTTGACATGAATTTTAGAAAATTCGCGAAATTTTTTAAATCTTGTAGTCTAAAATTAAATATGTGTGAATCTTGTGCCCTTAAACATGACACGTGAAGAATTGAAATTACGTAAAAAAAACAATCAATTTTTTAAACGAACTAAAAAAAAGTAGAACAAACAAATTAAAACGGGGTTATAGTAAAAAGTATTTATAGAGATCTAAGAAAAGATTAGATCTTAATTAGAACATTCTAATTTAACATATAGTAGTACTAATCAGATTAGTCTAATCTCTTCAAACTTAGAGAACAAATAGACAAAACAAATAAATAAATTATGGCGTAAGAAAAATTACTAAATTTAATAAATTTATGAGTAAGACTAGTGACTGCTGATTTAGTCACTGCTGCACGTGTGGCTGTATTCCCACGTATAAAGATTTGGGACATGGAAATATAATAGAGATTAACAATAAATAAAAATATTAAAATTTTTAAACAGACTTTAAAAAAAAGTTAAATTTTAAATTGTGTATAATTAAGTGAAATTAATAATATGTCCAAGCAACATATATACTATAACATGTTAAATAATATTTTTTTCAATCTCAATTTATATCAAGGTATAAAACTTTAGAAAAAAAGAATTTTGAAATTTGTGATTTAAAATGGTTAAATCATCTCATTTAGGCTAAGTTAAAATAAAAAGCTTAAAATTCGTTTTTTTTAATAAACAAGAAAGTGTGACAATCTTTTTTTGGGACAAATTAATATAGACCTAAATTGAGACAAATAAAGTAATTAATAATAAAATAAAATACATTAATTCCAAGTGTTTATAAATAAAGGGTAGTTTGGTTGAAGTCCCCGCTATACATAGAATTCAAAGAAGAGTCCGATCACAAAAACTCATCATACACAGTCTTACCGTACTTTTCAGTCCGATTTGTTTTATAAATGAATAATTGAAAGCAAGTATATAGGAAGCCGGCAGGCTAGTAAAACTAGTCCAAATTTCAACTAAAATACAATAAACAAAGAAAAATAACCTTTACCTAAAAATTAAACAAAAATTTCTCTATTGTCCTTGTCATTGTCCTTATAAAATGATCATCTAAACTAAACTAAAGAATTACAAAAACTACTTCGATTTGCAATCCCTAAAAAAAAAAGTGCATTTTCATAAAACACAAGAGAAAGGGTTTCGTTTTCGAGTCTGTTTCTGATTTTTCCGACCTTGAAAAAATAACAATTCTAGCTACGATAATTTCATCAAATGGCATCCGAAAAGATCAACAACTATTCCGATAGCTCAAGTGAAGACACGATGATCGATCGCGAATCAGAGAAATTCAACGATGATAATACCGGTATAGGACGTTCCTATGAGTGTAATTTTTGCAAAAGAGGATTTACAAATGCTCAAGCTTTAGGCGGTCACATGAATATTCATAGAAAAGACAAGTTGAAAGCCAAGCAAAATAATCAAGAATCTTCAACAAAATTATCCAAAGAAGCTAATTATGTCTTTGATAATTCAAGGTATAATAATAACTATGCACCTATTTCAAGTCATGATGAATTACAACATCATCACTATTCTAATAGTTATCAATTTCATTTCCAATTACCTCAAAACCCTAGTTATAACCAACATGGTTATAATCATCACCACGATGGATCGCATACGAGGCATGACAATTATTATGATGGTAATAACCTTAGTTTGAGAATTGGACCTACACTTATTGACGATGATGATGAAGAAGGAGAAGGGAAGAAAGATGTGGGTGAAAGTGAACTCGATTTGGAGCTTCGTCTTGGTTATAGTAATCATTAATTAATTGTCGTTAGAGATCAATTTTTATTTCTATACTTAGTAGTTTGAAGAAATGGTCATGGTGTACAAAGATCAAGTGGAAAAGTGGTTACGTTACTCATTGAAGTGCTTGATTCAGAAGGCAAAAGGGGAAAATAGGGGACCAATTGGTGAGTAAAATGTTTAAGTTTGTTTTTAGAAAAACTTTAATAACTATCTCAAGAAATATGTGTATATATTTACACACATTAAGTGAAAATCTTTTTAGTGTGTAGGTATATGAACATTGTTTGCAAGTTGTACTTTGTTCTTCTATTGCTATATGGATTATTAAAGAAACATTTGTGCCTCAAAATATTGTATATTGTTTTGACATGATTTCTTCATTCGTTATTTCTTTTTCAATATGCTTTTCCTTGAATCGAGGGTCTATTAGAAACAACATCTCTACCACCCGAGATAGAAGTAAGGTCTGTGAACACTCTACTCTCTCCAGCCTCCAATACTGGTTTATGTTATTGTTGTTGTTGTTATGGCTCGATGCGTTTGTGTTTGATACATATATAGTTTGTTCTTCTAGTTTTTGTGCCATTAACTTCAAAATAAGTAAATAAGAAATTAAAGATTATTTTCTAATCCACAAATTTTGTGTCATTTTCCCTCAATTTGATCTTCACGTGCCAAGAAATGATGATGGTCAGCTAGTACAATAATGTCTAAAAATTGAGTGATCATCAATGAGTTATTAATTTTCCTAGGCTTATGCCATTGATAGCACCATGCAAATTCAGAAATTGCTTTTAATTCTTAGCTAAATGGAGCAATCTTCTATATAAGTTAAGCCAAGCCAAGCAAAAGATCCATCATGTAACTAATTACTTGTTGAACATTTGGAAGTAAAAATATAGTATGAAATAGTTTGAGTGTTCAATATTTGTACTCATTTCTCTTTGATCATCTCCATGGACATTAATGATGATCATTTGAGTATTCCCGCCATTGGTTCTTGATGGGAGACTTGTTCTCCTTGTATGATTTTGGAAAGCTCTTACCTAATCATCTAGCTAGCTAGTTTTTTTTTGGGTTGATGCAAATTTAGGATTAATTTTTTTTATATGATATCAGAGTTAGACTCATTCCAATTCTTTATTTATTTGATGTTGGGTGTGTGCATATTACATTATCACATTTTTATATGATTTTAGGCAATCCTCACTGTTTGAGTTAGATTTCGAAGTTGACTTAATTAGACCCAAAGATCTATTTTTTGTCATGGTATATTCATCTCAATTCTTGGTTTATTGAATGTTCCTCCCCCCTCCCCCCTCCCATGCTCCAATTGAGAGGTCTGAGTGTGTGAGCTGGGGGTTGGGAGTTGAGTTTCCCCCATCAATTATGTATGGGTGATTTAATCTTCTGATATTTGATGAGTCAAAATTTCATTGGTGAGACTATACTGAATATGTTGTTGTTGTTATTGAATTTAATTGTTCTATATGATCTTGGACAATTCTCAACTCATAAACTAACTTTTTCTATGAAAAAAAAAAGTAAAAATGGGAAGTAATGTTATGGAATTTATTATATATTAATGTGTTAGTACATGAGCTAAAAACACAACTTGATCACAAATGTCATTGTTTTGGCATATGCTTTGTTGATTTATTGAAGCTTCTAAAATGAGTATTATACATGCTTAATACAAACAGAATGGTCATAATCAAGTTGCAAAAAGATTTTTTTATGGATTGCCAATTCCTTAGCAAAATCATATAGGATACTACAAGTGCTGATTAATTTCATTTTTTTAATTACCTTCTTCTACCTTAGGAAATTAGGAATTAACAAGGTTATTAGCTTAGTGTTTTCCCCATAAATGATCAATATATATATATATATACACACACGTATTTCTCTAAGAATCCTAGGAAACAAGACTAGGATCAACTAGTCATGACCAATTGATGAATGACATCAAATATGGTATTTCAATAGAGAATTATAATTGCACAATAATGTTTGTTTCTTCTTTTATCCACCTATTTATGGGTAATAAGCATCGTGGTGGGTTGATTGAGATTCCTCCATTCTTTATCAAAGTTCTTTGATTCTATCCTTTGAGAATGAAAAAATTCTTTTGGGAGCACTGCTTCTAAAAATAGAATCTACAATATATGTTTATTAAAATCAAACTTAAATACAAATATTAGACAGCAAGTGAGAAACCAAAAACAACATTGCATAGGAACTGATAGGAACTGAACAAGAAGCTATAGCTTTAACATAGTTTACATCATAGGAAAGTGGATACTTTTTTTTTTTTTGGGAACCACCCAACTTCCAAAATTAGATATGTGGTAGGAATATTATTGATCACAAATGATGTATACATAGGATGAGGACTAGGGGGGAGTAGATATTTCACTTTCTTCCTAAGGCATCTAGAAATTATTTTCTTGTATCTAGCAAGATGTTTTCTATGTAATTTTAATTTTTAAAGTTACTTTATTTAGGTTGATATATTTAATAAACTCTAGAATACTTTGAATTTTCTTGACTCTTCTTCCTTAGTACTATGTACAAGTGAACTACACTTGTGTGGTGTATTGGTCAAGAAACTTACTCCTTAGTAATGCCCAAAATGATGCCCTTGCTTTTGTAACATGATAAAATCTTGAGATAAAGACTAACTAGTCATCATTTATTGGCTTCATTTGCCTAGAAAGACAAGTATAGAAGTAATTAATTGACTAGCTAGGAAGAATTGGCATTTCTTGTATGCACATTTACCTTAAGGATGTTGTTTTTACACTAGGTACTTAGGGATGAAAAGGTTTATTTATGTGATCTAGAGTGGGGTGGTCTAAATTAGCCAATGAAAGAAAAATTAATCTCCTTATTTATTAAGTCTGTTCATTTTGTTCCGTTTAATCAAACTTATATCCAATATGCGGGCGAATAAATATGTAGTCCAAATTGTCTTATGAAATACCCTATCAAATATGTAGCTCAGAAGGTCTCTTTATGTGATCTTGAGTAATACATACTTGCTGCATGAATTAGTTTTTAGAGTTGTATGTATTAGGCCCAATTAAATAAAGTTAATTTCTTATCATAATATTAGAGTCAATCAGTTAAGTTAATATTGATTCTTGATTTACTCGATGTTGGACACTCATATCATATTATAGTAACTCATATTATAGTATTCATGTTCAATCGACAAAGTCTGAGTGTGTAAGGGAAAAGAGAATGTCTCTTTATATATGGTCTTGGTTATTTTTATTTTTTATTTTTTTAATCTAACGATCACTATCTCATAAACTAACTTTTGAAATCGAAAAGATTTTACATATATAGTCGAATGATATTCTGTACATACATGCCTCTCAACCTTTTCTTGTTGAGGTGATGATTTTACTTTAAATACATGAACCCAACAAAATGATGGTAAAATAAATTTTGGGAAACAAAAAAGATATGATGGATTTGATAGAGTAACCTTTAGACTCATAAATTTTGGGTCCCCCACTACGCTGTTTAGGGGTTAATTGTGATAAAATTTCTATTTTACGATACAAATATATCCTTATTAGTTTAATTATTTATGTTAAGTTTGCATGAAATAACCGCATTTCCCCCTATTAAGTAATGAGGGGGATAATTTTAGACTAAACTAATTAACCAAGTAAGTTTAGTGAATTTTGCATAGGATATTTTTTTTATCCTTTTTCATAAGCCAACTGGAAAACAGGTAAAAATGGAAAATGGAAAATTAAAGTGAGTTTACATAATTAATTAAGTTTTAATTAAATTGTAATAATAATTTTGATGAACAGCGTATATAGTGACCTTTACATGTATATAATATATATTTATTTATGTTAATTCAAGAATTACGAATATTTCAAATTTATGATTATTGTGGTAACTCATTGAATGATTTAATAGGAAAATATGAATTATGCATGTTAGCAACTTAAAAGTTTTTTGTTCGTAGAAACTGAAGGTGTTTTATTTGTTTAATTTAGGAAGGTTTATTCATATAAAAGAGGAACTAATCTAAACAATGTAGTTCTCATAGCATCTCTTTCGCGATCATTTTTTACAACGATGCTTCAAAAATATAGGGTTGATTACAAATTATATGTGGATTCTTCGTTTTCGTTTCGTATACTGCTAGTAGGTCTGCTACCATATTAGCCTCCCTCAGGACATGCTTCATGGCTAACCCTTCATTTTCTGGAGCGTTGACCTGCCATCAGGGTAGATATTATCGGATATTTGCATTTCATTGATGCACATTTGGATGGTTAAATCGGTTCTTCTTCTTTCGACGTGATGTCGTGATTGTTCACCATGAAAAGTAGCAGACTAGCTGTAGCATGATGTATAAAGTCAAAGTTAGTAAAAGTTGGATGATTGGGATAACAAAAGAGGTAGGAGGGAAGATTGAAGTATAAGAAGAAGGGGCATTATTCAACACCAGAAAATTGATCAAAAGAAATTTGGGGTACGACTTTATTACCAAGAATAACTTGGGATGTTTTCACAATATGCATAGGAGATTATTGAGAGCGAAATTAATGAGTCCGGAATCTAAATAAGCCACAAAAAGATAAAAGTAATCAAAATAAGTCATTACTTTAGTAAGTAACTAAAATAGGCTTAGTGGAAAAAAAAATTCCACTTTATCCAATATTTCAAACGTTTTCCATTAGTCTCATAACGTGTATATTTTAATATATAATGGAACTATTTCTTACGCATTGTAAAACGGAACTATTTCTTACACTTTGTAAAGTGGAACTTTTTCTTACACTTTGTAAAGTGAAACTTTTTCTTACACTTTATAAAGTGGAAGAAAAAAATATGTTTTACAAAGAGAAATATTTTTCACATTTTGCCTATTCTTTATGAAGCTTTTGCAGTGTTTGTCATACAAATTATATTGATTTGACATATCATAAAAACGAAAAAAATTACTACATTATGTATTTTTATTTTTTTTATTCCAAAAACTCCTCCAAGCTCTATTTAAGGACATTCAAACATAACACCTTCAACATATTTAGTCTTCTAGTTTTCTTCATTTCAATCACAAAAAAATGTCTTCTAAACCAAAAGTTACAGTTTCGATTTATTGGAATGGCGAAATTATACATAACGGAAATATCGTTTATTATAATTGTCCTCCCAAACACAATGCTAAATATTCAATTAATGTCCGATATCATAAATTTCTTTCATCAATTTATAAAAGAATGGACATAAATAGTACCGATTATAATTTGATTATAGTTGGAAAATACCCTACTTCATTTTTATCACAAAGACAAGTTAATTTTAGAGAGTGGATTATCTATAATGACGAATCGTTGACCGACTTTTTGAGGGTTTCAAATGACTACATAGATCAAATCAAGTTAACAATACTTGAAATCTATGTTAAAAAGGAGCCTAAGACTAGCCAACAACGTTCTCCTTTATCGATCGATGTCCATCCCATATTAGAAAATCGTAATAGCGTTGATGGATTTCCGATAACTCAATCTACTGATTTTCCTAACATGACTCATTATCAAAATATTCTTACCGGTCGATATGATTTTGATTTGAACGAAACTATCAATGAAAGTGACTGGTAATGCTCAATAATTATATTTCGATTATTATTTGTTGATTTTGTCAATTACTTCTTCTTCCTCTTCTTCCTCTTCTTCCTCTTCCTCTTCCTCTTCCTCTTCCTCTTCTTCCTCTTCTTCTTCCTCTTCCTCTTCTTCCTCTTCCTCTTCCTCTTCTTCTTCTTCTTCTTCTTCTTCTTCTTCTTCATAGAAAAAACGCCAAGGTGTTATTTTATCCTTAGATGATTTTTCTTTAATAAGAAAATATTCTTTTTTTTTATTTGATAATTAATATTATTTTTACTTTTCAGGTTGTCACTCCCCGAGCCTACACCCTGGGCGGGACTGGCACTCGAGAACCATTGCTGGCCCCAAGCGAACCCTTGGCCTGGCTTACTTACTCAGCGGAAGACTTAATTCAACAAAGACAAGTATATGTAATAAACTGGAATGTTATAAAGGAACATTCAACTGGCCATTAAGGCAAACTCAAGTCTTAACATAAGATAATGGCAATGAAAAGACTAAAAAACATATAACTCTGAAATGTATGTAAAAATACAATAAACTGTGTATTTAAGAATACAATTACTTCTGTGGGAGTTTCTTTAACCGACAACCATCACGTAAGATCTATTGTGATGATACATCATTTTACCTCACGCTGCTAGGGACGTCCTATACCTTGCCGAGGGTATAGAACCTGAACTACTAAGTGGATATACTAGTCTATGCCAAAAAGCACTAAAGAAATCATCTAAAAAGTATGACATTTTTCTACCTATGGTGGCTTCATGGTTTTTGGGGGCTGTGAGTTGTCTGAACTCTCCCCCATATCGATGCTCAATACTACTCCCAAAAATATAATATTAGCTCTTATGTTTAAAAGCATACTTCTTCTGTAATTTGAGATTAGTGCTCAACTCAAAGGCCATCTTGGGCGCACTGCAGGTGCGCAGCCCCAGACTCCTGGCGCTAATGGGGGCGCAACGCGCCTGTCCCTCCCTAGGTGCGTTTGACAAGTTTTTCAACTCGTTTTCTGATCCTAAATCATTTTAAATCGATTTATTTTCTCAATACTTTCTTAGATTCAGATACTCAACACATGTACACTAGAATCTAACTCGAAACAACCCTTAACTCGCTAAAACATCTCAAGAAAACCCATCAATCACATGTAAGTTCAAGAATGAAAACAATTCAAGAACACAACTCAAGAACATCAAATTCTAACTCTTTTAGGACGAAAATCGCTAAATTAAACATGATTGGCGCGTGGGTGAATGGACCCAATGCTATGTGATCTCACATACCTTGTAGGGATCACCCCCGACGAAATCCACAAACTAATCTCGACGAATCTTGAACGAATCTTGAATGTTCTTCTCCTTTCTCCTCTTTTCTCCTTTCTCCAAGACCTGGCGTGAAATTCACTTATCTAAAACTGATCATTAAAATCTGACTTTACCCCAATTAAACTCCTAAAAATGAATTAATTAAGTTGGGTAAGGAAAAGACCAAACTACCCTTCCAAAATCCGGATTGGACTTTCTTTATTCGAACAGCCCAACTTCCGAAGGGCATAACTTACTCATATAAACTCGTAATCGAGCAAACTTGGCGGCGTTGGAAAGATAATTCCAAGAGCTTTCCAACCATATCGTGAAGTACACCTAACTCATTCTAAACTAGGAGTTATGGCCGTTTGAAGTTGACCAAAACTCAACTTTTCTTAACTTGAACAAATTTCCAGATTTTCATTCTTTCCAAAAATGACTATTTCCAATTATTAGTTTCTTCCTAGTTACTTCAAATTGCGAGATGTTACACGGGTTTTCCATCAAAGACTGTCAAACAGCCGTTCTTAAAGTATATGGCATTTCGTTAAGCAGAAGAAAAGTCTGTCTTGGTCACAAGCGTGCTTTTGAAAAAGTTTATGGTACTTGGGAGGGTTCTTTTGCCAAGTTGTCGAGGTTCATGAAAGCTTTGAAACACTTCAATCCTGGAACAATAGTTGAATGGAAAACAGAGCGGCATGTTGATGTCATTGAAGATGTATCCAACTATGTGTTCTGGACTTTTAAACCATGCATTGATGGGTTTGCGTTTTGTCATCCTGTTATATCGATCGTCGTGGGGCTAGGATACACGATGGATGAAGGCCCCGTAGTATGAATCTAAAAAATAATTAAAAGTTAATTTAATATAAAATTAAAGCTTTAATAATTAATATAAATATTTTGAAATAAATAAATAATATAAACTCGTGCATGGTACAAGTAGGCCAACACTGCACTCCCCCAACTGTACTTACCTACGTCGTGGATGGGATCTAGGAACGCCAAGTATTGTAAGCTAATCAGGTTCCCCGACGTGTTCGGAAATAAGATGGCCCCCAATATAACAAGCATGTAAAGTCTAGCAATCTTCTCAACCCGCTCCACTGGAGTAGCATCTCCTATCGGATCTACTTGTAACTGATCTCGCAAGTAGCCGGTAATGCTATGTATCATCACCCGACTCACACCATCCATATCAGTAGGTGTTATGCCGCATCCTGTGAGTGACTCTAATAAAGTACGCCATGGACGAATCCTTCGTGCAGCATCATGCATGTAGACAGTATCACTATCGATGTGTAAACCAAACAAGACCTGCACATCCTGCAATGTAATCGTGACCTCACCAAAAGGTATGTGGAAGCAATAAGTCTATGGCCTCCAATGCGTAACAAGGGCACGGCCATACTGCATCCTGCCCACACAAACTACATCATACAGTCCGGACCTACGTATGATCTCCTTAACACGTCCATGAAGTTGGTGCAAACGAAATAAATTACAGGCATCATTCATGCGCACCGTCCTCATAAGGCTACTAAATGATATCTCACCTTTTCATAACAATTCTAATTTATGCTCATGCTGAGAGAGAAGAAGTGTACGATCAATCGATACAGGATTCACAACACACTCCATTATATACTGTAAGAAAAATTTTATTAATTCGTTTAATATAATTATTTACCATTCCACCATTCAGTTATCAATGTGTTATGTTAAAATTATATTTATTATTCCATATTTTAGGTTAATACAACAACATATTTCTAAAAAACAATTGAGCATAACATATTTCCAACCTAAAAGGATCGAAGGTTAAATGTGTTGAGTCATATATCGCAAGGATCAAAATTAAAATTCATGAAATATTGAGGGACCAAAAGTACTAGTCTCCCTACTATATATATATATTGAGGGACCAAAAGTACTAGTCTCCCTGCTATATATATACTATATGATATAACACTTCATTTCAATACAATTTTGATTTTTTTTTCATTTCAACACAATGGATCATATTGCTAGGGGAGAAATACAAGAGAAGCTACTAATCCAGCTCAAAGACAAGCACCAAATACAATTGACAATAATGCAAGAAGGCAATCTATGTTAGAAACAATGGAAAAACTTGTTGACAAATACAAAGAACAACTTCAACATCTTCAAAACACTGTTTTTCAACTTGCAAACTATTATTTTGTGTTTCAAAGTGTTATCTTACCTTCAATATCTCATTCTTCATCCCTCAATTGTTCTAATAAATGGTTCCTTTTTAGCCTCTCCCTATTTGCTGCCATTATCAATCTTTATGCAATATTTTCCATGGGGAAAAACATATATTCACTTTAAGACATTATGATATAGCTTGAAAAGAATATAATGACCTTATTTAGGTTTCGGACTCCACATGATGTAACCGTAAGGACTCTCAATTATTAAATATATAAAAAAAACATGAGATGGAAAGGCTTGCTGAAATTTTGAACAAATTACAACATCATTTCAAAGTAGTGAAAATATGAGATGGAAAAAAAATACCTTAATTTATATAATATGTAGGGTTGGATTGTTATGTTGTTGGGTTGTGCTACTCCAATCTTTCAAAACTTTGATTTTTTAGTGTGGGACCACTTCAGTTGTTGGATTGGGACCATTTGTTAATCTTCAAAGTGAAAAAACGTTTGGATGCCATGAAGTGAAAGGGGAGAACAAGAAAGTGAAAAGGTAAAGTAACTTTTTATAAAGTGTAAGATTTTCTTCCACTTTATAAAGTGTAAGAAAAAGTTCTACTTTACAAAGTGTAAGAAAAACTTACACTTTATAAATTGTAAGAAATAGTTCCGTTTTACTCCATTATATATTAAAATATACACGTTATGAGACTAACGGAAAACGTTTGGAATATTAGATAAAGTGGAATTTTTTCTTCCACTAAGCCTATTTTAGTTAATTACTAAAGTAGTGGCTTATTTTGGTTACTTTTATCTTATTATGGCTTATTTAGGTTTCAGACTCGAAATTAATAGACCTGTTATGATTTTTTCTTTCTGAAAATTTAAGACATATCACAATCGACTTGATTCATCGAGTGGAGTAGTTGATCTAAATAAAATATACTTTCCACTGCTATTAAAAAGCCAAACGCGCCAGTCAATTACATAACCATATCCACCGGATGATACAAGGCTCAATGGAAGTTCTTGGATAGCAACTCAGAAATTGCTAAAACATTCAGGTAACTAGCTCTTTCACCAAATTTTGGTAACAAAATTATTATCGGAAAAATTATTTATTTATGGCAATAATAATTGTTGCTGGTAAATGTCCCGTAAATTCAAAATTGTAACTTTTTTAAGATTTTAATATTATAATTTCATCTTTGGAAACTTCTTCTTTCGTTTTCAATTAAAAACATTTTAGGAAATAACAAATCTGAGTTATACAAGGATTAGACTAAGCATATACTTATTCTAAATACATCTTGTCATTACTTATTACTGATTTTTGTATTTAGCCACTATAAAATGGCATTGTAGGTCTCTTCTCCCAATATTTGACAATATGTACACTTTTCATTTATGGGTATGTGACTAATGTTTATTGTGTTCGATCCGTGTAGTTAGATAAAGAGATGCTCCTATATACATTAGTTGGTCATTCGAGCCTGAAAAGTGTTTTTAAAAAGTGTTTAACTTCATAATAATAATTTTATTTATAATTATAAGGATTAATTTTAGTTAATAAAATGTTAGTCATTTGTTTGTAATATATTACCTTAGATTTTAATGTAAAATTTTTATTTATTAATATATAGTTTGAGTTGTTTAATCCAAAATACAAAAATATTTTTAAAACAAAAATTGAGGCCTTAAAATTTTTGGAGAAAACAAACGTTTTACTAGCTTTATCCAACCACCCTAGTACTCAAGATCCTTCATATAAACTAGAATACTGTTCATTTTGATATAAGACTCTTTACTCCATTATTCATTTGAGGTTTTGAATAGCTCTTTTAGAAGTGATGATAGTAATAAAATACTAACTTATGATCTTTGTATTTCATTTGTGGGCAAAGGACAGACTGATGCACTAAGCATCTATGTACAAGAATCAAATTATATAGCCAATATGTATAATGTATACATTTTTATTTGAACATAATATTCGATTTAAAGTTATCCTTGTAAGAAAAAACTAAGTGTTTCTCTTATTCTTATGAACTTATAACCCACTAATGATATGAACTAGAAAATGTCTCACGAAAAACAAGCTCTTTAAAATGAGAAAAATAACTTTTCTAGAAAAAGTAGAAAAAATAAGTGTCACAAATGACATATATAGTCTCACATAACTAATCCTCACACGTGTGCCACGAAGCGTTTAGCCAATGCCCCACCCTGAAACGAGCTCCGAGATGAGTCCCAACACTGCTTTTTAAAACACTCATCATGACTACTATGGACTTTTATTTTGCATATATACACTTTTTCTCTTTAATGTCATATGTTAAGTGTGAACACAAGTAAGGCCCTAATGGTGTATGGACTTGACCCAATTTATGGCTGACCCTGCCATAAATTGAAATTCCGTATTAACATGATATATTATAATGTTCGCTAAAACTTCTTAGTTCAACTGTCGAAATAAGTATAGCATTGAGGTGAGGAAAATCAATTTTAGATGGTACTTACAAATAAAAATACCTGAAAAATTAGTGATGATTTTGCATATAACATGAGAAATCTGGTTAGCACTCTCTTTTAATAACAACCAAAAACATTTGAAAAAGAAAAAGATAAAGAGAAAAGTATAATATTCCTTAGAAATTGAGATACAATTTTTCTTTTTGCTAGCCACCAAGCAATTAACCCTAGCTAGTAGTCTCTTTGAGTTGGGCCAAGAAAATACTAACATAAAAAATAAACATTTGATGGTTGTTGCCAAAGGTATTCTAGGACTAAACAAAAGTCCTATATTAATGTACATGTCTCAACACATGGAGTGTTCCTAAAGCATATATTATTATGCAACATTATGGGACACATCTAGAACATCTTTTTATTGAAACTTGGTACCATATACTCATTAGTCTCCATTCATTTGAAATTGAATGAGATTGATACCTATTGATAAATATAAATCAATATCTTTAGATGTTGATAGATGTTAAAAAAAAAACTATAAATAATTAGCTACATGTGTGAAGTACTAACAAAAGCAATTCTCATGATTTCAAAATGTGTGTTTGATAATATATATATATATATTCCCTATGATTTCATGCTGCATCACATATACTCCTCTGTTTAGTTTCGAATTTCCCTTTTACATATTCCTTAAGGAATCATAAAGAAGAAGATGCAATTTCACTAATTTATTCTTTAAAAAACTCTTTTGAAACTTAAAAAACTATATACAATTTCAAATAAAAAGAGAATTAATTCTAAGGGTAAAAGTAAATATAAATTATTAATTCTATCTAACTTTGTAAATTGATAAATAATTTAAAATAATATTATTTATAGTAAAATGAACAATTAATATGAAACAGAAATCGTAGATAGTAAAGAGATTAGGAAAAAAAGAAAAAAAAAAACACAAAAAGGGAAATAAAGTGAAAATTGACTTTCTCTGCTCTAATCATGTTGTATGTCTACTAAAATTTGAGCAATAACAGTGCTAGAAAAAAAACTGAATCTTTACTCCACTTATGAAATAACAATTTTAGGCCCTAACCCCCCCCCCCCCCCCCCCCC
>JAJOOR010017781.1:0-15886 GCA_036250505.1 Solanum acaule
CTTAGTAAAGGTTAGGTGTGTCTCTGGGATTTCGGGCATAGGCTGGGGGGGTACTTATGCATTTTCCCTATATATATATATTAAGGTCAAAGATATGGGCGTAACCGACAAAAATAAACTCAAATTATAAATTAATTAATAATTATGTATGTTAAACACGTGTATAGAATCTAGACAAATATGTAATATACACGTGGGAGGAAAAAAATCCATTAGAAAAAAATGTACAGTTAACAGAGGTATGTTTTTGATCAATACTAAGAAACTCATCAGATAGACAAAAAAGAGCATGATTCAAATTTTTAATTAGCGATTGGAAGGAAAGCAACTGGACTAGACTAATTATCTCCATCAATAACCCTATAAAGTTAGTGGTATATATTTTTGGGACTTTTTTTTTGTGCAAAAACCCAAAGTTTGGAGATTATATTGGCTCATTAAGAAAGTTAAAGGTATTATAATGTCTTTTGACTTTTAAAAATGGGATTTTTTAACTTTGAATTTTATTTTTTAAATATATCAATTTTGAATTTGATATCGAATTTAGCGCTACGAATTTTTAGATATTCGAAAATTTAATATCTTTATACCATATATTCAATCTACCCATATCAAATGTGTCAAATACTAATAAGTTAAATTTACAAAGACCCGATAGATTTATATCCTATGACCCTAGTTATTATAATATTAAGTCTAATAAGAAATTTCACGATATGAGCGTCATAGTGACCTCAATCGTTGTTAATCGTAGAAATTATAGATTTACATTTACTTGTGTCTGTCTGAAAAATTACAATATAATTTATCTCTTAGTTTCTAATTTATTATTCTTATTATTAACTTTATTTTATTCTTAAAATGCATTTTCAAAACAGTATATTTTTATATTCAAAGAGTGATACAATAAAAATTGTCATTTTATTTATTGTTCCTTAAGGATGTGTTATATTAACACTACTGCAAAGTAAAAATAAATAAGACAATAATTTTGAATTTTCTAAATTTGTGCCTCGTACAATTGATAATAGGAGTATTCTTGACAACAATGGTGTGAGACTTCTTTTTAACTCACAAGCATTTGAAATCAAATCAACATTGGTTGTGGTGTAGTGGTGAGATTGTTCCACTCTTAATCAGAGGTTTTAGATTCGAGCACTGGTATGGAGAAAATCTTGTTGGAAGCATCACCCTCGAATGAGCCCTGCAATATGCGATTCAAATTTAATCAGAGCTCCAACATAGACTCCGAACACCAGAGAAAAAATAAAAGAAAATAATGTGAAATCCAAACCTCACACCTTTTCGTTTATAGACTTTAAGTCTCACCTTTTAACTTATCTAGTTTGGGTCATAATCAATTTTTTTTTAGCTATATCGTTATAACAAAAGAGACATTTAGTGATACTATGTTTGGCTACCCTTTTGATACTTGCATAAGTTTAGCAATATATAATATTTTTTACTCTTATTTAGAAATGGGAGTTGGGAAGGACCAACAAGAACAAATCTGTAATTTTCTTAAGCTTACTCCATTCATATCACAAAGACACATAGATGCTTTCAATATTATCTATAGATTGATCCATTTTTCCCTTACAGTCTCGTAATTTTTTCTCTTTTGAGCAGGGTTAAAAAGTGATATGTTTGTAAAAGTTTTGGCAAATAAATAACATTAGATTTGGTCTTTGGCATTGTCCAACTCCCCTTAATTTAAGGGGGAGACAATACCATTTTGATGTTGAGCATTAATCTTCACTTTCATTTATACTTAGCTTTCATTGTAATAAAGGTATCGTGTAAACTGCTCTTATTTTCTTTAATATGATATGTTAGTGTATCAAATTTAACTAGCAATATTTTTTCATTAACCTCCTCCGTCTACTAAAGGATGGCAAGTGCATAAATGAAGTTCGAAGTTTTAGTCCATCACTTAATTATTTAAAATTTACTTAAATCATTAAAAATGAAGTTTAGGCTGTTACTAATTATTTACTTGGTGTCCACATAACGACTGATATCTTCATTGTCAAATATAAAAAGAGATCTATGAAATAGCTTTCATGAAAATTGTGGGAGTGCCTCAAACAATGACGCCTTAATTTACTGGCATTATATATAAACCACACCAATTAAGATGTTGCCACATTTTATACTAATTTCAAACCATAGGGTTTCTCTTTTCTATTTGAAACTATATGTAACTTTGCAATTAACCATATGAGGATTTATATGTTGCACTAAACATTTGTGTAATAGGTATCACAAATGTACCATTTGCTTTGTAGCTCTTCAATATTCGTCCCTTATTTAAACTTCTTAAAGTGATAATTTTTTAATTTGAAGGTACTTTTAAGTTGGATACTAATATGAAATTTCACACCTTAATGTTGGACACGGGCTTTACTCATCTAGTATTAATTATATATGGTTATTACTTTTAGTGTCTGCATAAATAATATTTATGCAAGTTATATAAGAATACACATTTTAGTCTTTAGGTAACACAAAAGGTGAAATACAAATATAAAAATTAATAATTTTATGTATTAAGTAATTAAAATGGCCAAATTATCTCTCATGTATTAAACATTTTGAAAATAAGCAAACAAAACAGTTCTTATAATAATTGCAATTTATATACTCCTATTAATTATAAACATTACAATTTTTACATCATCAATCTCTATAACATATTAATTTTTGCACAATTTATCTTTACTCCAAATGATCCTTGAAGGTTCCATGAAGGTGGTAATCTCCTAAATTGCATGAACTTGTTTGCTACTCTGCACTCGATCTTTATATCAAATTAGACAAAAATAATTATAAAAGTAATAGATATCAAGTTTTAATTAAGAGCAATATTAAATACAAATTCAATATTACCCTAACCCTAATCAATACATCTAGCTTACCTTGCTCGCATGTTCAAGTATACAAACATCGTTATCGTTTTATATATTTTTCTATTATGTAATTTTGATAATGTTTTTCAAGTTTTGATTAAATCAATAAAGTAAAGAAGTACTTGCTCTATAAATCTTCTATTGTTGCCCCTATAAAAAGCAATCATTGATAAAATAAAATTGTGTGATATTCAGGTATTTGGTGTTATAGGTGCACAACATGTCATCAAAATATTATGTCGAACCAAGGTCATATACTAGTGGAACCATTAGTACTTAAATGGCCTTAGTTCGATGTGAAAACTCAACAACATATCTTACAAATATAACGCAAAAAACTGATTCACACAACTTTATTTATTAATGAATGTTTTCTTTAAGCACCATAAAGATGGTAATAGTTGAAAATGAAGCTATTTTTCAATGTGATTTTGTGAGAAACTAAAAGTATATCAATTGTATTTATAGGGAAAAAAACATGTTAAAAAGGTAAGTTGTTGTATACCTAAAATCAAGCAAGGTAAGCAATATATATATATATATATATATAGGTAAAAAATATGGGCGTAACCTACAAAAGTAAAGTCAAATCATAGATTAACTAATCATCATGATTAAGTTATAATATATATATATATATATATATATATTAATTAAGGTCAAAGATATGTGCGTAACCGATAAAAATAAAGTCAAACCATAGATTAACTAATCATCATGATTAAGTTATAATATATATATTAATTAAGGTCAAAGATATTGGCGCAACCGACAAAATAATATCAAATCATAGATTAATTAATCATCATGATTAAGTTATAACATATATGTTAATTAAGGTCAAAGTTATGAACGTAACCGATAAAAATAAAGTCAAACCATATATAAATTAATAATCATGTATGTTTAAACACGTGTATAGTATCTAGACAAATATGTAAAATACACGTGGGAGAAAAAAATTCGTTAGAACAAAAATGAAAAAGTTAACAGAGATATGTTTTTAGTCAATACTAAGAAACTCAATAGATAGACAAAAAATAGCGCGATTCAAAATTTTAGCAAACAATTGAAAGGAAAGCAACTGGACTAGACTAATTATCTCCATCAATAATAACTCTATAAAGTTAGTGGGATATATTTTTGGGACATTTCTTTTGTGCAAAAACCCAAAGTTTGGGGATTATATTGGCTCATTGAGAAAGTTAAAGGTACTATAATGTCTTTTAATTCTTAAAAAATGGGATGACAATGTAACATTTCATATTTCAGGCGCATTTTAAACTCAAAACCACTAATAAAAACTAAAGTACACTGCGTAAATTAACATCCTCGAATTCTCAGAGTGTTCTCATCTACCTGAATTTGATTAATTTTCTCAATTGGGGTTCTTCCATAGCCATGAATTCAGCAATCTTGAAAGTTAAAATACCAAAATATTGAAAAAAAAATCAGTTTTTGGGCAGTTCTTGGAACCCCAAATAATGTCAATCGTATTCCAGAACCTTTTCACAGCTCCACACACTCGTATCAATTTGTTTTGCTTGAAGAACCCAAAAATTTCAACCCCATTACATCTAAAACCCTTGAAAACCCCTTTAATTTACCGTACACAAAAACCCCATTTGGACAAAATTGAGTTTTTGCAATGTCATCAATGGAAAGTTAAGAGCTTTGATTCAGAGGGAACTGTAAATGGTCAAGTTTCAGCTGAGTATGAGTTTAATTTTGATGGGTTTCTTTCGATTCTTGAGTTTTTGTGTTTGTTATCTTCAGCTGTGGTAGCTATTGGTTTTGCTGTGAATTGTTGGTTTTTGGGGTCTCAGAAGTGGTTGGGGAATAGGGTATTAGCTGCACAGTGTGTTGTGTTGGTTGGTGGAGTGATCATTGGGTCTGTGATTAGGAGAAGGCAATGGAGGAGGATTTGTATGAATAATTTTTCCAGGTCTGGGAGTGATTTAAAAGGGGTTAATTTGTTGGAAAGGATTGAGAAGGTTGAGGAAGATTTGAGGAGTTCAGCTACAATTATTCGGGTTCTATCGAGACAGCTTGAGAAGCTGGGAATTCGATTTCGGGTTACTAGAAAAACTCTCAAAGATCCAATTACTGAGGTAATAATGTTGTTTTAAGCATATGATGAGATGAAATGGATTTGGAGCAAGTTTTACTTATCTGTTAATCAGTAAAACATTTTAATCTTGTGAATGCAGTTAGTATTATCCTATAAATTGAGGATTGTGATGTTGTTTCCATGATGTCATTTCTAATAAGCATTGCGTGCGTGCTAGAAAGTTCTCTTATTTGAAGTTTGATTGATCAATAGATGATCGCTTCATGATTCATGGCTAATCGATTCTGAAGTGCAAAGAAGTTTGTGGATGCTTGAATTTAATGGTGGATGCTTTGGTTGGATCTATAAATGTTAGAAGTGACTATATACATATATGTAGAAAAATGAATCAAAAAACCATACTAGCAGATTGGAGATTATTTGCAAAAAAAAAAAAACTTAGGGAACTTACGTTTGCAATGTTCTTATTTAATATAATTCATAAAATCTGAGTAAGTCAACCTGAAACTCATAATTTTTTTTGCTTTGATCTTGGATGATATGATAACCTTATCAAGAAAATGAAATCTGCATTATATTTCTCACAACGATCAAAAGTTGACCTCATCGTATGTCTGTCTGTTTGCTTATGAAACTTACTTGTAAACCATTTGTATTTCTGTTTGTTTTGTTTACTGAACTTTCTTTAGAAAGAGTAATGCAATGCTCCTTGCTTACTGAACTTACTTGTAAACCATCAAATGATTAGGTGAAACAACCATTTGTAGTAGTGTGTCTCACTTCTATAAAGTAGGACCAACAACAACCTGAACATCAGAGTGGACTTGGAAAACATAAAACCTGAGAAAATAATTGACTCAGAGACTTGGCATATGCTAGTTGTAAAGTCGTAATAAGGATTCTGTGCTTTATCATGATAATAATTTATTTATTTTTGAAACTGAAGTTTCAAGTTAACCTCTTTTTTTTTTTTTTTAATCATGATAACAACTTAACCTTTTTTTTGTTCTTTCGCTAAGAGTTGCCTCATTTAACAACTTAACCTCTAAAGCACATACCCGACCCCATCAAAAGTGGGATTGAGGCATATTTTATTGATTACATATTCTATAACTTTGTCCAACAGGCTTACTTGGAGCTCTTCCATTTGAAAGTCCCCCCCCCCCCCCACACACACACACTCTAATTGACCATTGAAACCATAGAATAGTTTATGGAAATATGAACCAACTACAGACAACTTGTTGAGGGGTATCCCAAACTATACTCAGACGTCGTTCCCAAACAAGGTTACCTTGCATTTAAGAGAGAGATGAAGCCTCCCTCAGAAGGGCATGTTTTGCCTACATTGATGGGTGAAGTGCTGTGCTTTAGAGATCCTCTCTTTAGACGATGAAGTGCGAAGGCGTAAAATCATCTATAAAGAAGCGGTCACTTCTTTTTTTTAAAATCTAACTTTAAAAGGGGAAAATAGAGAGGAGGAAATATAGGTCCTTTTTGCTATTTGAGTATTAGTACTCCTTTCCATTTACATTTCAGCATTCTCTTGTCGTCAGTGTCTTCCTTTTCTTCTAGTATATGTCACGCCTTTTCATCAACTATTATTTTTGTTACAAGTAATTAGAGATTTTGTAGATGAACTTGCACTACGCCCGTGCATAATTACTTCTTCTACTATTATGTTTCTCTGCTACTTTTGATTTATTTCTTTCTTCTTATATTTTCTCTTTTAGCTACAGTTTCTTCTTCTAGAATATGAGTGCTCTCCTTTTTCTTTTGCCACTTCTGATTCTGAACTACAAATTGATTCTTTTCCCGATTAATTGAAATTAATGAATCCGGAATTTTAATTGCAAGTCGACTTTATAAGTAACAAATTCACAAGTATTTTTGTATTTGGGTAAATTATACACTTCATCTTGGAAAAATATGGGTTTTGCCTCTCACTTTTCGCTTAAAGCCTTGAGTGCCTTGTCGTTTCTGAGTCAGTTCTTGCAGATACTATCTTTGTGTAATCTTATACTCTAGCCTTCCTTCTTGTGATTCCATTTTCTTTCTATCCAGGCTGCAATGTTGGCCCAAAAGAACTCTGAGGCCACTCGAGCATTGGCATTGCAAGGCGAGCGTCTGGAGAAGGAGCTTGGTGAAATACAAAAGGTTCTGCTGGCAATGCAGGTAAACTGTTGTTTAACTACTTTTCCAAGATTCATGTGCTTATTCCAATTTCCAAGGGGCATTGTTTTTTACAGGAAAATTTTCTGTGGTGGATTTACATCTTCAAGATGATAAAAGAATGCTTCCGTCAGACAATTCTTTCTTTAGGTTGTGTCTAGCATAAGATGTGAGGGTTTACTTTTAGGTCCATTTTACATCTCCATTTTTGTCTGATTCTAAAGATTAACCCATTTAGATGCAACTCATGATATGTTCAACACAGTATTGTGCATGATGATTGTTAAGTTGTCCCGCATCGGTTGTGAGATGTGGATTTTGGTCTTGGAAAATCCTCACTTTATGAGCTAGCTTTTGAGGTTGAAGTAGGTCGAATGTCAATTCCTTTACATGGTATCGAGGCAAACCCATCTCAACCCTTGGTTTACTCGATGTTGAGCCCCCATATTATGTTGTCCATGCTCTAGTTGGCAATCCTGGGCATGTGGGGGTGTTAAGTTGTCCCACATTGGTTGTCGGATGTAGATTTGGTCTATTTGGTCTTGGGAAGTCCTCACCTCATGTGCTAGCTTTTAGGATTGAGTTAGTCCAAGGTTCATTTCTTTACCTATTTAAGTTTTTGACCGTCTCATCTAAAAGTTGAAACTGTTAGCAAGAGCACACTTTGAAATAGTTTTTTAAAATGGAAGCACTCTTTTAATTACTTAATTAATATTATGTGTCAACACGCCTTCTCACGCGTGGGCTTGATTCTTTTTCCTATGCCAAACACGTGAATTTTTTTTCTTTTTGCCTTTTCTTTGGGGTGGCGTTGAGATTTGAAACCAGGACCTCTGTCTGTTCTAGTCCATGTTGACGTTTATGACCATCTTATCTAAAAGTTCAAGCTATTAGAGAGAGCACACTTTTAATTACTTAATAAATATTGTATCTCAAGTCTCAACCGTGGGTCTTAGTATAGTAGAACTCTAGAGAAGTTGGGTTGGTAACTATGATATTGATTGAACTGATATATGATGAAGGTGTGTCGTTGACATAATAAACAGGAAAGATAAAGAAGAAAACTTGAGAAATAAAAGGGAAGTATAGTTACTCAAAGATCTTCCAGACACGCACCTAAGCAGGTGTAGATTCCATTGCACGCAGAATCTCTATCCAAACCAGAAAAGGTCACCTGTTCATAGTTTTGCTTAAAATATGTAATAATATGTTTCGAGTCTGGTAGGAAAATATTGTAATGCAAGGTTTTCTATTCATTGTTTGACTTGCTAAGTCTAATTAAACTTGCATCATTTTTCTCTTATCTTCTTGTGTTATCCATCTTCCTTCTGTTCCTGCATACTTTTTCTGATAATTTTTTATCCAAGTCTTTTGTTCGAAACAAGAAAAGAAGAATACAAGCACTATTGAAGAAAGTTTTCATTTCTGCACCCTTTCTTTTAGATTATTAAGATATTATGAATTGAAAGTTACTATTAGTTAGGAATATCAGAGGTGCAAGGGAATATGTTCTAGCATAGCCAACCAATATGATATCTGTTCATTGCAGTTGTATAATTAGAAATGAAACAAGTTTTCAGATAGATCTTGCTTTTATTTCCTTCTCTCTTTGTTTTCCGTTTCATATTAGTCGTTATTATTAGTTTGTTTTATTGTTGTAGTTGCTGTCGGGAAAGTGAGTGAAATTGGAAAAGGAGAGTTGAGTCCCTAATTCAACTATGATACCAAACATGATGGAGAGGGTCAAAGCAATGAGCATGGAGTGCTAATGACCATAATTTTAACTGTGTTCTTGATAGCTTTTTAAAATGATATCTTGAGCATGGACATGGCGCAACTTCATCTTCCCGAGGACATAACCTTAGATAGGAGGGTATGAAGGTCATGAATTTGGGTAGAAGATTAGTAGGTAGTGGAGTGTTGTCTTGCGTTTCAATGGGACTAGGCTTGGTGGTGGTCTGTAGCATCGTATCTATCGTAGTATTAGCCTTATTCATGTAGTTTCTTGCTTTTGTTATCTTTTATCATTTTATTTATTGTCTTCCGGTGATTGCATTATTTTGTTGATGTTATTGTTCCTTTCTTGTATGCTCTACACTCCTTTCCTATTAGTTACCATGTTTCCTTCACTGCCATTTTTCCTTTTTATTACTACTTGATTTGCTACACTTGAGCCGAGGGTCCTTCGGACTGCGTACACTCTACCTGGAGGGACTTCACTTGTAGGATTTCACTACGTATGTTGTTGTCTATTTAGGTGTTAATCTAGCATATGCATACTCTTGCGAAATTTAAAATGGTATTTGGCAATAAAAGCATAGTAATGAAAAATAGAGCTAATATGGATATCTAAGCCTCTATGATTTGTTTCAGAAGTTGTGTTAGTTGTCTTAATCTTACTCTTATTTGTTATTTACTCATCTACAGGACCAGCAACACAAACAGCTTGAATTAATTCTTGCAATTGGGAAAACTGGAAAGTTATTTGAGAACAAGCGAGGACTTAGTCAAGATCCAAATAAAAAAACAAATGATGTGTCTAATACAGCCGCGGATGGATTTCCACAGTTGGGAGTGAATCAAATTCAAGCTTTGAAGAGACAGCGGGAAACCAATAATGACAGAATCTAGTTTCTTTCAGTATAGACCAGTAAGATTTCTTTAAACGACGAAAGGGTTGATATGCATGGTCACACTTATATGGCTGAAGATTGACAGATATTTGAGGAATCATATATCCTTGTGCAGATTCTTTTCTCCTGGGTTTTTTTGAGCAATATCTCTGTAGGGAGGGAGAGGAAAAAGGTGAAACTTGATGTTCTTGTTCACGTTTATTTGACAACGTAACGTTGTGTATTAAGAAAACACAATTGATCGTTCTATCTCCTGCAGTTCTGATGCTAAAGGGTCATTAGTTGTCAAATTTTGTTCTGGTATTGCAATGCCAAGAATGCTCTGGCATGTTTTCTTTAGCGTTTTGTCGCTTCTTCACTTCCTTTTTTTCCTCTCGAACTGCTTTGAAATGTTTTTACTTGAGGTAAGGTCTGCGTGAACTCTACCTTCTCCAGATCCCACTTGTTTCTCTAATCTTTGAAATGATGTGCTAAAAAAAGTATGCTGAACAATTTTTCAAGGACAAAGTAATTTTTTTTCAAGAAACATAGTGAACATTTTGCTGACTTGATTATATGAGATTCTTTTTCTCATCACAAAAGAATAACTTACACTTAAAAGTTATGAATATATATGATTAGATTCGACTCTTAGCATATTGCAATGTATGGTAAATCATTTTTTTGGTTCTCCACCTTAGGACCAATCGATATTAGTATTGAAGTCTCACTAATAAGAGTTCAGTAAACATTTGACGGAAATAAAACAATACTCGATGGTTCTTTCATTCCATTGATAGAAGTCTAACTAGAAAAAGACTCTCTCTATTACTTTGAGAAGAGAATCGTTGGTTTGACCGACGAACTACGTGGAAAAATAGACTTTCTTTCTTTGATTTGAAGCAAGATTTTTGGAAAGTAACAATTCCATTCAGTTCGCTTTCGGAAAACTTGTTGTATGAAAGTGCTTTTCCCGAATGGGGCCTAGACAGCGCGAATTCGGATTAATCAGGTTTCAATGCGGGTATGAACACCGGATGAAAAACCAGAAAAAAAATAGATGAGTCTTTCTCAAACGACAATGACATAAATGAGTCTTTTTCTCAAAGTTTAATGACATATTTGAGCTGAGGTACGAAAGTGCTTCCCCCAAATGAGCCTAGGCGGTGCAAATTCGGATTAATCGGGTTTTAAAGCAGATACGAATTTCAATGCAATTACGAACACCAGATGAAAAACCATAAAAAAATAAATACTATTTTTAACCTACTCTAAAGACGAGAGACCATTTTTGTGATTTTCTTTTTTCAAACAACAAATAAATACTCAATTCACACTCGTTGCTGTGCTTGTGTGTGTTGGAGCTGCAGTAAACCAGAAGGGTGAAGAAGACGAACAGAGCAAAAGCTAAGAATGGATGGACTGAGGAAGTTAGAAAATGTACAGAAAATTATACAAATGATGGGGTCTCACGGTATCATTAGTTCTTCTAGCAACACCCATAATGCCAGCTCTCTTCGTTTTCTTGCAGATGTAGTCCTTCTTTTGGTAAATTTTCGTTCTTTTTTTATTCTTGATTTGGTTTTTAGGCTCAATTTTCAGTATGTGTGTATATTTTTCTTGTATGGGGATGAAATGTGTTCAAATGAAGTGGAATGGGTATAGAGAATTGAAATAGTCGACCCCAATTTGTTCGGGATTAAGGCGTTGTTGTTGTTAGGATCAAGATTGATGTGGGTTTTGATGCTTGGCAGTAATGAAAAACTGAAACCGAATTTTTTAGTGTGTATGTAGTTACTCCGTTTCAATTTGATTGTCTTCATTTCCTTTTTAGTCTGTTCCATAAAGAATGTATCTTTCTATTTCTTAGTAACTCTTTACTTTCAACTTTACACGTGGTATGTTTAAGACCTCATAAGTATTCTTTACTTTCTTAAACTTTGTGCCAAGTCAAAACTAGACAATCAAATTGGAATGGAAGGAATATGTATTTTCTTGTGTTAGCATGAAACTTGTCCAAATGAAGTGGAATGGATATACAGAATTAAAACAACTATCCCAATTAGTTTGGGATTGAGGCGGTTGTTGTTAGGAGTAGGAACAAGATTGATGTGTTTTGAGACATGCTGACAATCAGTGACAGTAACAAAAACTGAAGAAGGGATTTGGGAGTTGCAAAGTGAATAAAGAAAGGAGCTTTGATGTGGTTACTTCGTACTGAGTTGAAAATTTTTACACCCTCTCAGAGTTCTCGTTAAAACCATTTTATTACTTTTAGTTATGCAACACTTCCTTATAGGATCACCAAAGCAGGCTCCTTTAGCGAGGTGTTACTTTACTAATTTAATATCAAGTAAAGGGAACTAATGTCTAAAACCTCCTGTTTTCAGGGAGATCATTTCTTCTACAGCTAGATATTAAGTTATAGCAGGCCTAAGTAACCTCCAATAGCTTCAGCCCTTCTAGTGAAAATCTTTGTCACTATTTGAGTTCCTGCTTTCAATGAGACTTTCTTAGCTTGTTTAACTCTTTCTCCTTCACCAAGAAAGTTATCTAGTAAGCCAAGATCGTTGTATGTTGCTTACTGCCCATTTGAGGCCATTTCATAGAAGAAGAGCAATTGAGGTTAAGGGTTCCATTTTAGCTGCACACAGAGTGACCCTATATATTCTTCCCCCGAATGTGGCTAACTCGGTAACTATGATTGATTATTATTGACTTCAGCAGAAGAGTGCTTTTGTACGCGGTTTGTAAACTACCAAATCATTATGGAGCTAGGATAACTGATACATACTCAAATCAATTCAAGATGTAGATAGTGATAATTACCGACCGCCGGAAGAATATGAAGACTCTGAAGGAGAGATAGTAATTACTTCTCTCCCTATAACCCTAAAGAACTAAAGAAGGCTTAAACAACGAGCCACCTTCATTTTAATGCCTTCAAATATATTTCAGGGCTGATTATTTAGCGGTACAGTTGATTGGTTGTGTTTCTCTTTTCCTTGATCCTTTGTACTGATTTTAAATTGGTTGGTATATATGGGTATTGCTACATCAGGATGTACACTAAGATATACTTTCTAGTCACTTTCTAATATTATTCATATATCACTGAAGGTATCGCGATGCTGTGAACTTGACATTGGTGCCAAGTGCCAATTGATTATTGACCATGTGCCAAAGGTTTGCATCGAATTTTAGAAGCTCTTTCAATTGTGTGAGAGGCTGCAGTGAACATACATGTTGTTTCTTTGGCAGTTTTCACATGCTTTCCTTGAGGAAGCATTGCAGTGTGCTAGTGAGCAAGGTGTGTTCTACAGAAGTGATGACAGAGTCATGCACAGTACATTTTCTTTGGTTATTCTTCTCTTCGTTTCGTCCCTTGAGATTTGGTTCCTTTTATTTGTGTAATTGATTCTTCCTTGGAATTTTGATAAAAGGACTTGTATTGACTAGATCCTGAAACTTACTGATCCAAAAAGCAAAAAAAGAAAAAGAAAAAGGGAGTTCAAAAGATCTGATCATTTTGTTTCCATCTTACTTACTAAATGATGTACTTTTATGGAAATGTGATGGGCTTTTGATGCCTTTTCCTTGGTGTGATCTCCCACACAACATGACACATATCTTGTTCAAATATGGGATTAGTTTGTTATTTTATTTGCTTACAATTTCCAGGTGCTACTAGTACAAGTCAATCTTTGACCTTCCCCTTACATCTGTATCTATTGCTCTCTTTCTCCCCATAATTTCTCACAAAGTTGGTCATGTCTTACAGAAGCATGAGGTTTCTATCTTGGTTGATTTATGATAAACCTACATTAATAACTCACTATGAAACGAGCACAAAAGAGAAAAAGTAATGGGAATTGGGAGACGAGGTTGTCAAATACTTTGAAATCTGATGAGCCAAAATACCAAAAGCTTGTCATATCAGCTGGAGGCATTTCAGAAGTAATAAAATTTATGAGATTTTCCAGTTCCCCAATATTCATGTGAGAAGTGTATTGTCTTTCCTGGAATTAGCTTGCTCTTTTTTTTTACTTGAGCAGAGGGAATTAGCTTGTTTCCATCTTTAACTTTCTTGCAGGTGTTGAACAAATGGTAAATACCGGTCCACTTGATTGTGGTGATAAGATTATACCGGATCCATCTAAAATGGGATCCGAAGATAAGCCAATGATTGGACTTGATGCTATGCAGCGAGCTAATTCTACATTAGAAGATTTTGTGAGTATTTATTTTCCTTGTGGATCTTAAGGATTGCTGTTTATCATACCATTTTTGGTCTCTGGACGTGTCTCTGTATATTGCTGTCAAACAACACAAGATTCTGATGATTAAATTTGCAAAGGCTTTTGCTATCTTGTTTGTATGTTGGGGAAAACAGCGTAGTCAGCTTTTCAGCAAGTTGATATTCGATTATCGAGTGAACATCTCATCAATCTAGGACTAAGTAGTTTGCATGTTGGAGCATCTTTTTTTTCGATTCACATTACTCCACTACTTCTTATGATGTCGTATCAATTGTAGTTCTCATCTCTGAACAAGTTATGCTGCTTAGGACTTAAGATAGGGTGATTTGGTAGTTTTCAAACTCATCTTTGTTACTATCTTCATTTTAGTAATAAAAGGTGGACAAATGAAAAGATGGCAGCTTTAACTGTGGTGCATGTTGGGTTGGTGAACAGGGTAAAACAAATGGGTCTTCATCAAATAAATATTTGTCCTATTTGTGGTAAATGCCTGATGAGACTCTAGGTGAAGGATATCATCTTACTAATTATCCTACATTCATATTGGCTAAAATGGGATAAAGATTAATAAAGACAGCTGACTAAAATATCCCAGGCATTAATGTTGAAATGGAGGAATTGTATGAAGCTTGCTGGAAAAATGAGTGCTGATAAGTGATATATATAACATTATCAAGGATAAATAAAACCAGTAAAATATTACCTTTCTAAGAAAAAAAGATAAGTACTCAATATTTTCTTATTCTAATCAAGAATAACCTTTTACCAACATCTGATAAGAAGAACTGTACGAAAAAGAAAATTAACTATGGAAATGAAGAATATTTCATTCATCTTGTCCTGCACTTTTACATCCATAGGCAGGATGACTGCCGTAAGTCATCTTGATGCCTTCACATTCCTTAACCAAAGGAGCACTTGAACTTTACCCTGTAAGCTATTATTGATAATCCAACAAACTGGCTTCTCGCATTGGTGACTACCTTTTTAAGCATATATTGAAGGCAATTATCTTCTTTCTTTGTGCTAGATCCTTCTAGCTTGGAATAACTTAGAATGATCTTATGTTCTTAACCTTAATAATACCTGCCGCAGGTCTTTCATCCCCTTTTAGCTTGTAAGAACTGAGAATGGTGTAATGTTCTTAACCACTATAATTCTTAACTCTCACTCTTGAGTTAAACTCGTGTTTCAGTCGTCCAATTTGGCTTAATTTTTCAAACATCTTGTTTTAAATTCATCCATTGCCCTTACTCTGAAATCATGTTGGAAAATTATACATATTTGCTGACTTGCAAGACTGGGTTATTTTCTCTCTAACACCATGCATCAAGTTATTGATGTTGGCTGACCAAATTTTCTGTTTTTATTGCTCTAAGATCTTGTAGAAATAATAAGCTGATGTTAGTTTCGTGTGCCAGTGCAGGTCTTATTTTATGTTTCACAAAATGGATCCTCACCAACCTCAGTCTATATTCAGATACCTACCGATACTTTCATTTACTGAAAGTTACATTTATCAGGTAAGGAGATTGACAGGCTGCTGAACATTTTGGGTTGAAGCATTTCAATAAAATCTTGTTGCACATAACACATCATGGAATTTCGTTAAAATACGCATCACTCTCGACAGGAGATACTTTCCTTATTAACAACCGCGACTTCTTTCCTCTGCTGTTCACTCTTTTTTCTCCCCCTTTGCTTTGTTTGGGTAAAAAGGATACTACAGGGTAAGAGATCTATTTCTTTCCCCTTGGGTATAGGTAAGAAGGGAAACATCCCAACCTCTTTCTAATTCATATATCTTTCTTGATGCAGTTGGATAATTTAAATGAGAAACTGCTGCAGCCATCAGTGGGGAAG